>PVHP010004020.1:38952-74285 GCA_004024765.1 Zapus hudsonius | reverse complement strand
TACTATGTGCGTCCATTCTCTCTGTTTGTCTGTCTTGTCTCTCTGTCTCTTTCTATTTCTTTCTCTCCCTCCCACCCTCCCTCTGCTTTCAAATAAATAAGCATTTTTTAAAAAGTTACTTAGTAGTTTCATGATGCCTGGTTCTTTGCCTCATTTTCATAACATACACTTATGATGGTTCTCTTCCTAGCAGAAAAAATTGTTTTTTAATCATTAAAACTGTGGACCTATTTTCAGTATCTGCAACATTAGCACAAAGAAGGCAAATCAAATTTGTTTGACTTTTTGATTTACAAAAATAAATTTAAAATAGCTCCACCTGGATTTACTACAAATAGATATTATGCTAATTTTCAGAAACTGCTTATTATTTATACATTATCAGATATATTAGAGCTATAGCTCTGCTTAAAAATGATGGTTTGATTCTCAGATGCCCTATGAGTAATTAATCCAGGGATGGAAGGAAAGGCACAAATGACTAATGCCTGTCTGTACATATGAGTTCATGACGATTAGGGGAGGCAGAGGGAGCCTAACATACAGCTTTTGTTTTTGGAATTGAATAATGTAATATCAATAATGTGGCTTCAAAAAATTACTAATATTTTCTCATGTCTGATTTTGATTTGAGTGTCCCAACTGCATAGCTATTCACAAGTTGTCATACATTACAGTTTTTCATAAGGTAATTCACTAATAATCAAGTATATATAGGAGTAAATCCATCTTTTTTAAAACATCAATAAATATTTAACTATAGCTTAATGCAAAATAACTGTGTTAAAGAAATGTCTTAGTAACTTAATAAGTGTACTGAATTATACCTAAATAAACTTGGCAAGTTTAAACTTAGAATAAGCAAGTTTCACGTCAATGTGCTATATATACATATGTTCATGTATACAGATGTATTTGCATATATATGCATATTTACATATTTGTATATATGCATATTGCACTTACACTCCTATAGGAGTTTAGTGTGTGGACCTTTGACTTATAAAGAAATAACCCCAATATGAGTATAATCCTAATATTTCATGTTTAGGCTATTCCTATAAAAAACCTAGAGCTATTACATTTAGATGACTATATAATATTGCGTAGTGTATGAAGCTTTCTCTTTGAAAGTCAGCTGTATGGTGTCTTCAAGAACATCAGGGATAGAAGATTATGGTGCCATTCTCCTTATGTTTTGTTATCTCAAAGTTATATTCTTTTTTGGTAAGTTTTAAAAGCGATTATTTTGAAAGAATGCAAGATCAAGATAGAACACCCAGAGTCCATAACTGTTGCAGTCAGCTTTCTTGCTGTGAGCAGAAAGAACACAACCAAAAGAAAGCTGATAGGAAGAAAGGGTTTATTTTGGCAGACAGACTGGGGGGGGCGTAACTCCATGATTACAGGGAAAACAATTGCATTTGTGGGGGCTGGACATCACCTCATGGCCAACAACAGGTGGTCAACAGTGGCAGGAAGGTGTGCCAAATACTGGCAAGGAGAAGCTGGCTATAACCCCATAAGCCCACCCCCATCAACATAGTTCTACATTCAACAAGGTTCTAACACCCAGATTGCCATCAGCTGGGGATCAAGCATTCCAAATACATCAATTTATGGGGGACACCCAAATCAAACCACCACATATCTAAGAACAATGTCAGACTCATAACAAGATAATTTCAACATAGCCTAAATAATACTAAATTTATGTGAGTGGAAGGGGAAAGTGGACCAAGCAAAGCTTTCTTGTAGATCAGATATTTGTAAGACTGAAAAATGACCAAGATTTCACCAGATTAAGAAAACTATGACAATTCCCAAGGAATGGCTCTAGGTGAAGTCATCAAGAGATCTAGTTGGTTTGGTATCTTGGGGCATACTGAGTATGGTGGTTCTATATAAGGAGGTGCTAAATGAGTGAAAGTAGGTGGAAGTTATTGTCACTGATGGTGTTGGAGGCCATATTTCAAAGCCAGCATTTTGATCGTCACAGCAAAAACATTGTTTTCATGAAATGTTCATAGCTTCTCCGCAGGGCATCAAAGTAAAAGCTAACAGACTGGAGGATGGGCATGACACTTGAAGTATATTAATGTGATAGGCAGTGGCAGGTGTGATGACCACCTCGTGGTCTATAAAAATGTTTCTTGAGTTTGAAAACTAGAGAATGTTACATTTCCTTTGACTTGAAAGTAGCTCTATGCAGGTTGTTGAAACATGGAGATGCCCAACCAAGGTTTGATCTCTGGTTCAAGTGACAGATATTAGATAAAAGAATATGAGCAAAAAGGCCATAGAAACTACTATGTGCTGAGAAAGTAGAGTTGGGTATGCCTGTGGATCAGACTTTCAGGCAGTTGGATAATGGAGTTTAAATATGGGTCTGCCTCTGGAATAAATATTAAATTAAAAAAATATATATGGGTCTGAAGAGATGGCTAAGTGGTTAAAAGAACTTGCTCACAAAGCCTGAGAGCCTGGGCTTGATTCCCAAGTACCCAAGTAAAGCTAGCTGCATAAAGCAGAATGTGTCTCCACTCTGTAGGTTCTGGCTCACCCATTCTCTCTCTCTCTCTCTCTCTCTCTCTCTCTCTCTCTCTCTCTCTCTCTCTCTCTCTCCCTTGTAAATAAATAAAATTAAAAAGAAAGAAATTTGATGAAGAAGAGAAAGCCAAAATGGACAAGAATGTAGCTTCACTCTGTCTCTATAAAGAAGAAAAGCCAGACTAAGGAGAAACTGTATGCTAGAAATAAGAGAAACCACTCCCTGCTCAGGTCAGAAGTTCTAACTGTAGGAAGAATCTATAGTTCTTACAAAATTAAAATCCAGATTGGTGGTTTGTCTAAAGTGACTCCTATGTTCCAACATATGTATCTATTCTAGATCTTTCCTAACACTTATGCTTAAACTTGCAACAGCCACTCTTTCTTGGTTTCAGGCTTTGCAGGGGAGTATTGAGCCCTGACACAAGTATTTGGCTGATGAACATGTCTTCAATGGATACATGTCCTCAGAAAACTGAACTTTCAGGCCCCATGGGTGCTGTAACCATAACCTGAGCCTCATGGCAGAAAAAAATATCAAGTAGATGTTACCAAAAGTCCTTCATCAGAGCATAATTGTCAGAAATACAAAACAAAGAATAGTGAGATATACCTTCTACTTTCTGTATGTATTACATTTTAACAACAAACATACTAAGGTAAAAGGATGTATTTTTTAAATCAAAATATTCACATAGATAACATTTCTTCCAAACAGTTTATACAAATTCAGTTAGTAAAGGCTAACACCAAAATTAAGAAAACAAAACAAAACAAAATCTTCCTCTACATGATGATTTGAGAAGTTTGGCACATTTCCAGCTCTGAGTTATTGTTAGAAACAAAACTGTGGAAACACTATGAATTCACATTCACTATTGACTACCCATTGTTGCTGCTGAGATTGTTTTATTGTTTAAACATACATATGTAATCACTTTATAGAAAGCTTCATTCTAGGGAATAATAAGTAACCAGAATAATAGAAAAAAAAGTCACTTATCCTAAAGTAAGAACAACATATTATTAGACGTTAAGTGCTAATTTAATGTATTTTGTAAGATATAGAAGTAATCTCTGAGACTCTTGAAAGTATATGATGTGTGGTTAAGTATAATTAGTACAAAACAGATAATTTCAAGGAATCACATAGTTCTCATGCAAAAGAGAATGTGTATATATCTTGGGATCATTTCACCTGTCCATAAAGGAGCCCCTTTGACTTGGTAGTGTGGTAGATCCCGGCTGGAGATCATTACATTGGTCTCCCAGGTCAACACTGGTGACTTACCATTGGTGGATGAAACTTGGCCTTGATTAAAGCTTCTCTGGATGATTTTATCAAGGCCAAAGGACTGTCTGGAAAAAAATACAGCAAAAGCATCCTTCCTGCCATTGTCCTAAAATAGGCTAGAAGGCACACTCATTTGCATCAATCACCAGTGTGTTCCTGGAACTCAATGCAGTTGTCTATTTACGAGGAAATAGAAGAGTGAAGATTTCTTGCCTCTATCTAAGCTCCAGGCACTTTGACTGACTCCCTAAGATGTGAATGAGAAGTGTTTTATGTCACAATTCATATATAGTAAATGCGTATATAGCAATCCTATATGTCACTCAGGTGTCATTGCAGTGAAACTGACAGAATTACTCTGTAGCTGTGGAGGGATCTAGGACTCCCTTGTTTATCATTTATCCACTTTTCAAGACAAAAGGGAATTTCTACCCACTACCAAGTTTTAAATTCAACCTAGGATCTGGAAATCAGATTTTTTTCCTCTCCTTTATCTCTCATCATGGATGATGAAGACACCATCATTGGAATTCAGCAATGACAGCACGGGTAATTATGTTTGGGTGTAATTGACTTTGCTATGTTAGCAGATTCCCCCCTCCCCTCAACCTCTGTAGAAAAATAGAAAAATAAACCTCTGTGACTCGCAGTGCCAGAAAGTCTGTTGATGGAGAAAAACCATGTTTGTAGACAGGGACAGAACTTATTATAGGAAAACAGAACATTTAAAGTGAAGTTTTTCTTTTCAAACTTTTTATAGCGTAATATGGTTCAAACTGTCATTTCAAAGCATAAATTTTGAGAGTGTTGGATCATTATTTTTAAAGGCATGTGAAAGCAATTATAAGCAATGTTTGAAATATTTATATTCATTCATTTGATGAAATTAAGTAAGAGGCAAAGCTTGGAATGGCTGTTTGTGTCCAATCTGGGGTGCATGCAATGGTGGCCCTCATTTCTGCTGCCCCCTCACTGGGGACTTGGCTGGTGGATTGTTCTAAGTACCAGGCAGACTAAAAGGCTCCCTCTGGTGACTGAATGAAACACAGGCCAGAGGACCAGACTGTGAATGAGAAAATATTTTTCTGACAAGCTTTCAACTTGCTATATTATTTTTCTGCACTGTCTCCCTGTGGGGTTGTTTTTTATGCAGACCTTGCCCGTAGCTCAAAGAACAGTTTGTCCAGAATTATAATTCTCAAATTTCTAGATCTATACAATTGACTAGGTTTTCCAAAATTTCAAAGTTAAACTACTACAGGAGTAGAATTTTACAGTTATTTTCCCAGCTCACATCTAATAATGGCAACCAACAGGCACTTGTAGAAAAATTTGATCTGAGTTTTTATAACTCTTCTTTGAACCACTCAAGGATCTGGGAAGCTGCTGGTCATAATAAACATTCCTGTTTCATTCTTTGTTGCAGATTTGAATAGGTAGCAATCATGACGCTAACAGAAGACATAATCTCCACAGTCACCTGATTCTAAAAAGGATGACAAAAGTGTCCATACTTCTAAAGAGTTTAAATGCCTTCATTACTTAATGGAATCCTTTTCATTCAAACTAGGACCACTAGACTCATAGTAAGGGCAGATATGTGTCCATCTCAATATGGGTATCTGAAAATATCTGTTTATTACAATGAGAACTTGAAGAAGATTTGTGTTAGAGAGGAACTGTTTTATGGAAGCTGATTTGGGCTGGAGATACAGCTCTGGCGATATCTTGGAAGCTCCTTAAAGTTCAGTTAGTCAGAAAATCTGACTCTAACAACAACTTTATTTAACAATGTAATGGAATACAAAAAAATATTAGATAAAATCAGAACAACATCCAGAACTTCACAAAATCATTGCATATTTATGCTGAGTAAACAGAAGCAAATTTTTGAATGAAATGTGTTTATAAGTCATGATGAATTATCCTCAATAAGAAAGCCAACAAATCACAAAATAACATAGATTTTTTTTTTTTTTTTTTACTTTTTGGGACTAATCTATGCTCACAATTTGAAATTTGTAGTACATAGCATATCAGTTGACTTTCTACAGTTAATCAATTTGAAACATAAGCTTTATATTGCTAGAGGTGTCTGTGATGATTCTTATAAATATTGCCTAATAAACCCACAGAGCAAATCTAAAGAGTGAAGAGAACAAGAACACTGGACTTACATTTCTCAGGAAAGACACTCCTTAAATAGACATTTCTTCTGTGCAGACAACTGCGGGAAGTTGATGTCCACACCACATGCAGTGTCTAAACTAACATCATATTTCTTTCTTCTCCTAGGGGCTGATGTTATCAACTTCGATGGCCATGTTGTGTTACCATATAGGTTCAGAAACAAGAAGATGAAAACGTTGAAAGATGTCATTGCGTTGAAATTCAAGACCTCTGAAAGTGAAGGTGTTATCTTACATGGAGAAGGACAGCAAGGAGATTACATTACATTGGAACTGAAAAAGGCCAAGCTGGTCCTCAGTTTAAACCTAGGTTTGTTTCCTTCTTATGAACATCCCATACCGACAATGTTACTTCATCCTTTAAAATAAGAATCCCAAGAGCTCATATTGGATTGTCACTGTTTTTAACCTTCGGAGATGTGTATATTTACATAGATATTTGTGTTAGATATTTTTTCTGTCACTTTGAGAAAAGATCTGAAAGAAATATTTCAAGGAGGGAAGATGTATTTTGGTTCATGGATGCAGAAATTTTGTGGTTGATTAGATCCACAACCATGAGCTTGTATTGAGGTCAGGCATTATCCCAGAAGTACTTGGTAGAGTACTTCCCCATGGTAGCCAGGAAACAGAGGGAGGGATGATCACCCAGGGAGGAAGGTATGGACTTCAAGGGCAAGTACCTGTGACATTTGACCTTCAACCATCACCTTCCTCGTATTTCCATAACCTCCTAATAATACCATCAAATTATGAATCTCTCATTTAATCCATATTGCATGCTCAGAACAAAAGGTAAACAATGGGTTGTAAGACATGGAAATAAATGTTTTTAATATAGCCTGGCTATAAAATGGAACCAGAGAAATGAAAAACTGGCAGGAGGGTGAGTGAATCCAAGGTTTCATTGTGTGTTGGGTGTTTTCATTGTTTTTAAGTAGACACAGCTAATGCATGCTGGCATTTGGAAATGTAGCATGTACTCATTTGAAAATAAAGGTGCACATCACCGGTGCCAGCATACAAATTTCAATTTGTGGGAAGCAATGGCACCTTGTTCTCTCACTTAGCTAAATTTTCCAAGTTCTACATAAGGATGATGCCAGTGTATTCATATATTCCTTTTTTGCTGCAATAACATAAGAATTCTAAAAGCTTTAATACTTGAAAATAGACATACATCTAAAATTCACATGGTAAATTCATTCACATCAAAGGCTACAAAACTGAAGATTAGAACATTTAAGAGACCTAGCCTATTGGACCTCCTGATCATTTCATTAATTATCTTGTTCTAAACACTCTGAATATCATTGCATCCTGTATGTTAATTTACACTTATTGAAAAATCAATGTTATGATACAAATACCACTTTAAATTAATTCCATGTATATAATGTATACTTTTCACAATGTAACATCCAATTTCAAAATCTGATCTGACCAAAATAAATGCTATAAGACAACAAAGGAAATAGTGACAAAAATATTGATCACTTATATATAAAAATCCTGAAATGTTAACACTAAGATAATCAAAATGCATTTGAAGCTAGGGAAAGAGCAAATGTTATATATTGAAACTTAATGTCACTTATGAATAAGAAATATTATTCCATTCCATAACAATACCAAACTGTTAAGAGAAAATGTATGCAATCTACATAAAGAATCACTCAGAATAGAATTTGCTCTTTTATATATCAAATGCACACTCACACTATCTATAAGACAAATGCACAATAAAATGAAAGATACATATTTATAAAATAAACAAATGCATCATTTCAATATCAGTATGCATATAGCAAAAAGAATCTTTCTTACAAATCTGTAAATAAACATATTTCAAAAAAATGGTGTGACAATATATTCTCAGGCATTTAAAATACCTAGTATGTTTTGGTCCAGTATCTAAAAAATGAAAAATTTTTAAAAGAATTTAAATACAAAGATAAACTCTCATAATGTTAATAACAACATCAAAAAATGGAAAAAATAAAATTTGTCAGCATATTGATGCTATTTAAAAGTCTTTTTTCTTTCAATTAGTTTTATAAATATATACATACTTAACATGCTATGTATTAAATGAAAATTATAGTGGATAAAATATAATTTATTAATACTTTCACTCTATATACATATATATTGATCAATACTTGCACTATATCTATCATATAGATAAGGCATAATTAAATATACAGAAACAATCCTGGAAGGAACTATTTTTAGTGGTAGAACAAGTTTTCTGTTTCATTTTACTGGCCGATTTTGCATAATATTCTCTATTTTTAAAAATAAAGAGCTAATTTTTGAGCAACCTGAAGTAGATTATTTTTTAAACACATGACCACGCATCATGGAGAGGGAGGGCTTAGAGGAGGAACTAGAAGCAGAACAGAAGCATTTTGTAGGATGCGTGTCCACATGGGCATGTGTGTACAGCTGGATTGTGTGTAAAGATGTTTATTTTTTCGTAGTGTTCTTCTTTGTTCAATCTGCAAGTGAAATGTAGAGAGGTGACCTTTTAAAATCAGCGGTGGTTTAGAGAGATGTGACATTACTTTGTGAAATGAGCACCTTGTTATATGACCTCACCACAAAGAAAGTTCATTACCTTTTCACTGAAAGCAGTTTACTTACAGAGTTTTATTGACTGGCTGGAAGTTATGACAGCCATAGAAATATCTCTACTCCAATATCTACTAACTCTTTCATAGCAGCCCTCAGCGGCGGACAGAGCTTCCTGCTGCTCGGACTCCCAGTGCAGAAGTGATAAAGCAGCAAAGCCTCCTCGCTTGGATTTGCTCTGCCTTCTTCTCTCCTTTTCCTTTCTGTCTCATCACACACACACACACACACACACACACACACACACTCACACACACATACACTCACTGACACACATCCACTCACACACTCACAAACACATACACACACTCTCACACATAGTCACACACTCACACTCACACCTACCCGCTTACTCACACACATATACACTCACACACACACTCACTCACACACACTCACAAACACATACTCAGTCTCTCACACACAAATACACACTCACACAACTCACCCACATACATACACTCACTGAAACACATTCATTCACACACACATTCACACACTGAGACATAAAATCACACCCACTCAGTCTCACAGACTCACACACATACTAACTCACACACACTCACACTACCTACACACACACACACACTCTCACACACTCTCACACACATATTCACTCTCTCACACGCATACACACACTCACACACACTCACCCACACACATACACTCACTGACACACATTCACTCACACACACAGACACAAACTCTCACACACTCTAACACACACACACACACACACACACACACTCTCACAGACCACCTCCACCTCCACTGTTCACACCATCATCTTCATCGTCTAACACTTTTGATTTCAGCACCAGAAGTGAAGAAACAGCCATTCCTTCCCCATTTTTTGTTGTGTGAACAACCAGACTCAGCTAGACATTAACTTGCCTCTGGTTTGCCCTCCATGTCCTGGTAGCACTGTGGAACCCTGGCCCTCAGGCTCCAGAACCGAACCACACTGAGTTCAAATGACACCACCATTAGGTAGCAGAATTCACAGTATATCCAAAATGTTCTCATTTTAACGGAGCAGACTTTCTCCAACTTTAATACCTTTTATGCACTTTCGACATAAGTTCTCAAGCAGTCACCTGGTCCTCCTTGGCTGACGTCAGGGGACAGATCTTTGCTAGGATGTCAGCATTTGGAGGACAAAGGGGAGTCAGCACACAGAAAGGACTGCTTAGTCATTGTCATTTTCTCTTTGATTCCCATGACTCAGGAAGCAACCAGCTTGGCCCCATCTATGGGCACACATCCGTGATGTCAGGAAGCCTCCTGGATGACCATCACTGGCACTCGGTGGTCATCGAGCGCCAGGGGCGCAGCATCAACCTGACTCTCGACAGGAGCCTGCAGCATTTCCGCACCAACGGAGAGTTTGATTACCTGGACTTGGACTATGAGGTATGGGAAGCCGTGGGCTTTGTGATGAAGGATGAAGGCGTCCTGCCTCAGAGTCTATCACTAACCACACACCCACCGACACCATTTTAATCTCTTCTCTACAGACAAGAAACGTACCTCACCAAATCTTATTGATTTAGTTAAATATTGCATTATGGGCACTTGAAATCGTTTTAACATCTTAGAAATAATTTGCAGACATATACTCTACTCTAGTGGTCCCATTCAATAAATTCAAAATAATTGTATAAGTTGTGTTCTTTCTATTGGTGCATTATTCAGCTTGGGGTCACTACAATGAATAGGTTAATCCAATGAATTTCTCTTTATAAAGAGAAGAGGTTTATTTAGCGCCCAGTGTTGGAAGTTCAAAGATCAAGAGGATGTGGCTGCATTGCTGTCCCTCTGGTGAGGTTGGTAGACCATTTGAGAGTGTGTGGAAACAGTCACACTGTGACCTGGAGCAGAGGACACGAGAGACTAGGGTCCTTCAGTCCCCTTTGAGAGCATGGTCAGTTGGTCTTGGTATTTCTCCCTCTGAGTCCCCCCCCTTAAAGATCCATCCACCTTAAAGGCAGCATGTCCTACCACCTTTAGGACCTAGCTTTGCTAGAGGGACCCTTATTGATCATCACACCAAAACATAATGACTGATAATTATGTTGTCTATTTCCTTAAAAATGCATAGAATATCATATAGAGAAAGTTGTCAAATGTTCATTAAAATATGCTAAATAAAAAATCTTCATTTCTGATATATATTGTCATTTCTAAATTCATGACCATAGATAGGTGTTGTGATAAGTTGTATTTTCTCAAATATAATTGCCATCAAAGATTTAAAGTAGGATACAGAATATTGTCAAGGTTATTCATAGACACCTGCTTTTCAAATAACTAAAGATTTAAAATAATCAATAATCACCTTGATTCAATATTCCATGCATATATTCTTATAACATTCTGGGGCAGCATAATAGAGTTTAAATAAATCATTTGGAGAATAATTCAACTGTCAAAACTGTTAATTTTATATATTGATGAAATTCTTCAAGAGGCTGTTCATTGTAATATTAAATCTAATAGGAAAAAAGATAACATTAAATGTACAAAAGAAGCATACCAGGAAAGAAAGTAAAAAGGGAGGCTTCAAACTCAGCTAGAAGTTTCTAAATTTCCTTGATTCATGGTGCCTTTAAATTTTTATTAATTTTTCCCAAACAGTCCTAGGCTAGCTAGTTCAAAAGAACTTGAAAACTATGTCTTAATACTTTGATAGCCATTTTTAAAAACTATAAACATATTTTATTATATTTTTAAATAGCAGTGTAAGCATTCATGGAATAAGTGTGCTTGCCCTGAGCACCATGTGAGATTGGGGATGTCATTAGACACTGCCCATCTTTCTGGTCTGTGTTTGACTTTAGGTCATACTTTGTGTTTATCAGCAGATCAACCACAGGTCAACCTCACAAAGACAGAAAGTCATGAGAAGGAAGGCAGCATGTCCTTATACTGAGCTGTTACTCCCTGACCACAGGTCAATATTTCACACATTGTCAGAAGTCAAGTATAGAGTTTTGAAAGATGCTATGATACTGTCTGTTAACCTGTGAGATCTTGGGAACCCACATTTGAGACAGCAAGAAAGTCTGTGCACATGTGTGTGTCCTATTTACACTTACATGTAAAATTTTAGGAAATAATTTACAATATGCCCACTATAAAGTAAAGAGTGAAAATATGTGTTTACATGTTTCTTATCATTAAATACATATGAGGTCAAAGGTAAAAAATAGCCTCTTCTCCTAAAATTTCAACTCAAAATGATTACAAAATGGAAAGCTGAAACATCCTAGAAATTTCTTTCTTCTATAAATTAAAATCATGTCTCATTTGACTTATTGTTCAAAGTATGAGAGAACTTATGGATGAATTGTTCATCCTCTATTAAACTCTGAAGTATATATTAAAGGTACAAAATCCTGAGACATTAGCAAGGGGTAATAGCATTCCAATTTTCAAAAACAGGAATTAAAAGTTGAGGGTCACCAACCCTGTTGAGTTTGTGAGGAAGTCTATACATATTCATGGACATGTATACTTTTTAATCTGGGTCAGACATTCTATGGCTTCATGGGCATGTTATCTATAGATAATAACATCTTTGTCAATCTCAGCTTAAATACCTAGGACATATTTGTCAGAAGAGATGCTAGGAGAAGTGTAAATTTCCTAATGAAGAATCGAGGTAGATTATTTCTCTTTGTAAAGCTACTGTCTGAAAACTCTCCTCTTGGATTCAGAATTTATTGGCACAAGCTATAAATAAAAGTCTCTGAGCCTGTCTTAATACAACTTTACTTTTAATATAAAGGGACACCCTTTATCTATTTGCTTAAGTTTGGGGACTATATTAGAGTCAGCATCCAAATGGTTAATTATATCTCTTTGCCAGCATGAATATAACTAGAACCATGATGGATAAGTTGATGAAAATGATTTGTGCCATCCTTAATGACATTTCTAAAGTATGTTCTAAAGGATAAGAGACGTGCCCTATTTTCACAAAGACTGAAGACGCTGTGTCCTGATTTTCCCAAATTACAGGTCTCTGATTCTTGCTGAGTTAGTACCACAGTGATGTAAACTCAGGAGAGAAGCATGAGGTACAGCTTTGTACCTTTCATTTAAAAACATGTATTTATTTATTTACAGAGAGAGAGAGAGAGAGAGAATACAAACTCCAGGTATATGTACCACTTTGTTCACCTGAATTTACATGGATACTGGGGTATGAAACCCAGGCATATAACTGTCATAATGAAGCCATTGTTATATATAAAAAACATAATAGTAAATGACATTTTAAAAATCTATCTTAGAATAATTGATAATGAGGGTATTAAAAATAAAATATGAATGCCTGTTTTATTACCACTGGTTAGAAATTAAAAGTTTGATCTTACACTATCAGTAAGTAACACATCACACCTAGCAGTTGAGTGTTATTTTACATTATATGTATTGAAAGCTAAAGTACTGGGAATAGGTGAAAAATTTATTTTAAAAAATCCATTTCTCCTGTGAGCCTCCTCCAGGAACATGCAGTAAAGGATGAGGAGCTTCCAAGCTCATGAAAGCAGAAAATCATAGCTTGCTGAGAGCTCAATGCTCAAGGAGGCTTGGAACCTGCCTCTCCAAGGTTCAGAGAACATTGTGAAAGAGGGCGTGCAAAGAAGTGTGCTTTGAGGCACCGCCCCTCCTCCACGTACACTGACTTCTAGACATCATTCCCATTCATGACGCCACAGTGGACAGACATCAGTTCCCTACCGAGGAAGACCCTCAGAGGAAGGGGGAAGGAGAGGGTGAACACAAGAGTATGTAATTCAGTGGAAATATGACCAATATGCAATATGTACATGCAGTAAACATCTCCATTAATAAAATAAAAAATAGCAATATATAAATGCCCAAAGGACACATGGAGAAATTAACCTTGGCCCTTAATATCTGGAAAACCTATAATATCTTTTAGCCTTTATTGCTCAAGTTATAGATCCAAAGTCCTACATCCCTAATCCATATCCTAATGGTATCTTTGAGCTATTTTCTGTATGAAAACTAAGTCTAGTGAGCCTTTGACTCTAGTCATCAGTAGACTTTAGTAAGTCTACAGAGAGTAAATACAAAATACTGTGCTTTAGGCTACCAATTTCATCAACTTATTATATTAGTGCTGGGTATTATGAGATTACTGGAGGCATTTATTGATAATATGTCTTTGGGTGATAAACATGAAAAATATATTTTCATATTACTTGATAAAATAAATGTCCTGGATAAAATATTTTAAAACATTCTCAGGAAATTTTATTAAATGCCTGTGGGGGTAGCAAAATAGAAGTTTACTATTTTACTGGTCAACTTATAATCTAATTAGCAGAACTAATGATTTTGGGGGGATTTCAATAACAACCTAATGCAATGTGTAAAAGATTTTGTAGGCAACATACTATAATGCTTGTATTTTTTTCAACTAAGATAGAGATGTTTGAACTTACCTGTATTTCCAATTTTGTGTAGTTTGTTGCAAGACAGTGAAAATACTTACATTTATTTTTTTTCCCACAGATAACCTTTGGAGGTATTCCCTTCTCTGGAAAGCCAAGTTCAAGTAGCAGCAAGAATTTTAAAGGCTGCATGGAGAGCATTAACTATAATGGCATTAACATCACTGATCTTGCCAGGAGGAAGAAACTAGAACCATCCAACGTGGTATGAACTTAAACACCTCCAAATATCAGTCCTTCAGTAAAATTCAACAAATGTGATTTATGAGAAATTGAAGCGCAGTCACCAAATGACAGCATTTTTCATCTGTCTCTGTTCTGTTCAGCAGTGAACACATTTTGGAGTCATCCAATCTTGTATAGAAGTTTGATGTATTCAGGGTAGGACACTGTCTCCAAGTTAAACTAGCCTGACAGTTAGGATAGTTTTTTTTTTTTTTTTCATTTGGGGCACAGAATTGTACCGTCGCTGTATCTGGATTCCACGTGGCCAGGGAATACACACTGCCCTGTGAGCAGTCCTATTTTTTCTTAAAAAATAGTTCCATTGGCATGCAGAATAGTCTTTATATCAAAAATGTAAATACACATAGAAAATTTGGGGGAGGAGCAAGTTAATGGGATGTTTGCAAGCAGACTTTCAAAGTTGAATTCTTTATAAGAAATTGTGCTGAAAAGAGATGTCATATGTTGATATTTCAGGGAAATTCCCACAGCAATCTCCAGACCCCCTCTCCTCACCTGTTCTCATGGAGACCAGACCCCTCTCCCCTCACCTGTTCTCATGGAGAACAGACCCCTCTCCCCTCACCTGTTCTCATGGAGACCAGATCCCTCTCCCCTCACCTGTTCTCATGGAGAACAGACCCCTCTCCCCTCACCTGTTCTCATGGAGAACAGACCCCTCTCATCACCTGTCCTCATGGAGACCACAGCCAGTGTTGAATTCCCAAGCTACTCACACTGGCTGTTGGCCAGCAATCTTCCGTGGATATTTATGCTCTATCTTATTTGCCTCAAATGCATGTCTGTCTCTTTTTTCAGGGAAATTTGAGCTTCTCTTGTGTGGAGCCCTATTCGGTGCCTGTCTTCTTCAATGCCACAAGTTACCTGGAGGTGACAGGCCGTCTTCACCAGGATCTGTTCTCAGTCAGTTTCCAGTTCAGGACGTGGAACCCCAATGGCCTGCTGCTCTTCAGCGGCTTAGAAGATGATCTGGGTACCGTGGAGGTCTACCTCAAGGAGAGCAAAGTGGGCGTCCATGTCAACACCTCGCAGAACAAGATGAACCAAATTGACATCTCCTCAGGTCAGTGGCATCTGCTTGACATTTGCTCCGGAAACTTCCACTGGTTTCCAAACACCCAAGCAGCATTTTGTTTCCTTCTTTCTCCTCTTCATGTTTGCGATTATACTTTGATTGGAGGTACTTGCTTGGTTTCATTACACACTGAAGGAATAAGAGAAATCCAGATTTGCTAAGAGGTGTGGGCAAGGAAAAAAAGTGGATTGTCATGGATTTAGAGTCCCAGAATTTTCTAATCCTTGATGCTCTTTCATATTTTTAAATATTATATTTATTAATTTAAAAGGAGAGAGAGATAATGGGTATGCCACGACCTCTTGCCCCTGCAATCAAACACCAGCTGCATGAATCACTTTGAGTATTTGACTTTATGTAGTTATTAGGGAATTGAACCCAGGCTCTCAGATTTACAGACAAACACCTTTAATGGCTAACACACCTCTCCAGACCTTTCTTTTGTATTGAATAGAGAAATTGATATTCCTCTGTGTGTATATTTTATGTGTAAAATCCAATAACGTTTGTTATGATGTGACAATCTCTAATGTCTTTTGATCTTGTAAGCACTCAAATAACTTTTACTACTGGTAACGAGGTTGTATTAATTTGATTTTAAGTTTCAAGGAATTGTCAACTGCCTGAATCAAAACTCCAGAGATAGTCAGAAAATTATGCAAATTGTCAGAAATCTTAGCAACAGTTGAATGCAAAGTGCAATGAGAAAGTGTGTGTGTGTGTGTGTGTGTGTGTGTGTGTGTGTGTGTGTGTGTGTGTGTGTGGGCTGATGGAAGCCTGGCTTGGCTGTATTGAGTAATTTTCAACTTGACCCTATGGTAATATGATATGATGAGAGGCATAGAGAATGTTATTGGTTGAGACTTGTCAGTGTTGGAATATTATCTTAATAGGGAAGTAGAAAAGCTGTTATATCAATACTTATGAAGAAAGAAAAATGGGCACAAGTTTGATAAATAAAAACAATTACAAAATTTCTCTAAATATACGTTATAATAGTTATGTATGACTTGCATGTAACAATTTAGATGTGATATATATATATATAAAATCACACAATATATATATATATATATATATATATATATATATATATATATATATATATATATATATATATATATATATATATAAACTAGCATTTACTGAGCACTCAATACAGATAAACCAAGTGAAGAGGAGGTCCTGGCAGAAAGCCATGTATATTACCCAGATTCTCAATATCTTACTATGCAGGAGTGCTCAGGGTGTGAAATGGATGCCCCTACCACCATTTATTTCTCACTCCACTTTATCCATCTGACTTCCTTGCATCCCCCCTCAAGAGCAGAAACTGTGCCTACTCTTCTATCTGCAGCGTTTGCATCAGTACCTAGAAGAGGAAGGAGCTCCAAGGAAGTTTGTCAAGGTCCACACTTGCCTTTGGAACCAGTGCTCAGTAGACAACCTGCTGCCTCTGGGTATATATTTTCTAGTCACATGGTCTTTGTGCATCTGTAAGGCCCAGCTGGAAGGACTGTCACAATTCAAAAAGCACGTAAAACAGTTTTGTCTGAGGTCTGTCTGGTTTGTTGGAATCTATAGCTACTGTGAAATGCATGGTGCTGGAGTATATTTTGTCTCTGCACTAAAAGCCTTACTTACCTTTTTGACAGGAAATTGAGCCAAAATGATTATTCAACCAAATGTTATCAGTCCTTCCATTGTAAGCTCAGCTGGGGAGATTTAGAAATATCTAGAGGGGCAAAACTAAAATAAAACAAATACACATAAAGGGTTTACACAGTTGAAAGAGTCTCTACCGTGAGGATTAAAGGCTCTTTTCTAATGACTAAATACATAAAAATGCCAGTATGAAGTCCTCCCTCCTGGCATTTGCTAAGCAAACCCACCGCTAGAGGGTTTTCATGAAGCCAGAACCATTACATTTGAAATGATATCTTCAGCATAGTGATGATGAATGTATCAATTTGAAGTGTTATAATTTAGAACTCCAGAATGTTATTTAAGTTGTGTGTTTCTTTCAAGAATACACAAAGGATTCTGACTTGTGACAAGTAATTCACTTTCATAGACTTGCGTAAAAATGATAAAATAGACTTTTAGAATGTGCTCCATTGTAGCTAAAACCTGTGTAAATAAAAGGATATAGTATGAAATCCAAGCACTTTTAAAGCCTTCCTCTTAGATCAAAGACAGAACCTTAGTATTCAAATATTTAGAAACATTATTGTAAGTAAAGAGAACCACATCCATTAAAATGTCAAATATTGTGTTTACTCATATTAAAATGCATGCGGATTCCATAGAATGCAATTTCATCTGCGTTCTTCAAATCGCGTTGTACAAATGACATAGAGGAAGTCAGCACACCAAGGAGACGGTTCCACCAAGGCTTCATTGTTTGCTTAAATGAAGGATATTGACTCATATTTACTCCCTTTCTCTCCAGGATGAACACTGAAAAACATCAATCCATTTTATTTCATTTTAAATATGCTTTGGTTGCAGAACTTTTTAGATGAGAAAAATATCAATGAGGAAAAAAATACCTATTACTAGCATTTAGAGCCTCTCAGATAGCATCACTGTACGCCTGTAGCATTGGTTTGATTTTAGTCAGGTAGTTCTGTATCACAATTAATTCACACACGTTTTGTTCTGTGTTAGACAGCACTCTTCTTGAGAATGTACTAGAAATAAACCTTACAGCTAAGACAATATTTAGTAAATGAAGCACATCCCCCTGCATCTTGCCCTCCAACTTGTGACAGCTTTTCTCTGGTCTCATGAGTCCTTGGCAGAACATCCAGCTTTTAAAATTTAGGCAAACTCGGAGTTTGGGATTCAAAGTGGAACTTTTAACCCAGTCTGCACCTGCCTTACTCTCACAGTGCGATTCCCTAACAATAGATAGATCTCAATATTGCTCTATGTGCTATTTTCATATCTACTCTGCAGTTTTGCTCTATTTAACAGGTGACACAATGGCCATATTATTTTTTCTGCCACCTCTTCATGAAGGGAAGGCAGGATTCTTTTCAAATCCCTCCCTATATTCTCTTTAAGTAGGATTTGTCTTTTGAAAAGTAAATTCCATTGATGATTAGCTTTAGAAACAATTCCCAGTTGGAGCTGGAGAGATTGTAAAGTGATTAAAGCCACTTGCTTGTAAAGCCTTAAGACCTGGGTTTGATTCCCTAGAACCCTTGGAAACCAGATTCATAAAGTGGCACATGCATTAGGAATTTGTTTGCAGTGGAGAAAAGCCCTGGTATACCCATTCCCTCTTCCTCGTTCTTTCTCTCTCTGCTTGCAAATAAATAAAATATTTTTATATAATAAGTCATCCCTAGATGTACACTCCATAAGCTCCCTAATTAGTTACTTACAAAGAAAACATCCTACCTATCATCTGGCCAGTAGATAGATATGCCTTCCCCAAAATATACTCATCTTAGGTTCTTTAAATAGTCATTTACTACTTGAACTTGTTCTCTATAGGCTTGAGAGTAAACATATGAACTTTTGCTTTAAAAAAAGATGAGTTCCCCATTCAGCTGTGCACTTCGCCAATTAGGCTTCACTCTGTGAGGTCACTCAGTTACAAACTGTGTTTGAATGAAATGCTACCCTGTCACCATCCCACAAATAATTCCCTATTCTTCTACACTTGTCCCTAATTTTCTATATCCAAGTAACTTTGAATTTGCAGAGTTATCTTTATCTTTTCATGAAAGTAGTTTCTAAGTTGTGAAATCAATCATAAAAATCATCCACGGTAGGGCTAGAGAGATGGCTCAGTGGATAAGGCACTTGACTGCAAAGCCATATGACCCGGGTTCAATTCCCTGGTACCCATGTAAAGCCTGGTGCACAAAGTAACATAAGCATCTGGAGTTCCTTAGCAACAGCTAGAATGGTGCCCATTCTCTCTCTCTCTCTTTCTCTCTCTCTCTTTCTCTCACTCTCCTCTCTCTGTTTGCAAATAAATAAAAATAAAAATTTTTAAATGTCATCATATTTATTTTTAATAGTGTTGATTTATGGAAGCATACCTATGCACTGCTTTTAGAAATGAACAGTAGATTACTAGGGTAAAACCATGGTAAAATGGTTCTAAAGACAACAACATTGGTTCCCTGTGGGGGTACCTCTGGGTATACTTTGAATTTTCCTTTCAGACTCAGGACCCTGGGGTAGATGGGCCTGGGGCTGTGTATTCTAAATGATTTTGATCAGAATACAGTAAGCAAACATTTCATATTACATGTAATATCCACTGACACAATATTACATGAACACAATTTACTCTGTGATATGTTCAATGTACTATAATTATCTGGACCTTAAAAAAATTCCCCAAGAAAAAATTTTATGACCCAATAAAATTAGTCCATTCCCTAAATAACAGTTTGATAAACACCATCTTGAAGTTTTTAAGGTGTCAGGGTATATTAACTTCAGTTCATTGGAAAAAGTAAGTTTGTCTTCTAGGAACAATATTGTAACATGGCAGGGTTAGTAAAAAAGCTAATGGTATGTACCGCTATCTGAAGTAGAAGGAGAAACAGAAGACTTGCCATCCGAAATAAGGTTTTTATTTCCTAAAGCCTCGGTTTGTGTTTCTGTCTCTAAAGAACACCTTCTGGCCTTGTTTTCTTTGAAAACCTTTGAATTCTATTTGGGGAGTATTGTGCAAGAAGTAAATGGTGTATTGGCTTAATACGTCCCAGCCAGCATGTTGGGGGCACTCATGAGCTCGCAGGTCCATCAGGGAAGATGATTGTGTTAGGGACCAATGGTGGTTTGTCTCTCAGAGGCCATAAAAAATTCTTCTCTTGATTTTAAGAACATTTTTTAAAGTATTCAAACTGTGTTTGTTTCTTTCAATGCTGGTCTTAAGATTCCAAAGTTCACCTATAAAATGCACTTTTCTGTTTTAACTGTCACTGTAAAATGTCTTCTAGTTTTATGATGCTAAACTGCTGATAGTACTTCACAATTGCCAAAACAAATTATCCTAGCTTGAACAAGATTAAATGATGTAGAAATAAGCATTGTTTCATATATTTTAAATTAGTTGAGATTGCTTGGTAGCAAAGTCATTGGGAAATTATGAATATACATATACATATGTGTGTGTAGTTTTTTAATTAAACTTTCAGTTGTAATTAGTAGAAGCCTTATAAGGGTGACTTCTACCCCATGCACTGATCTGTATGCCCACCAAGGAGGGTCCCCAGTAGGTTGAAGACAGAGAGGAGGGAAATGGGGTACCTACCATCACAAGATTTTCTCAATGTATCTAATTATTGACAGTAAAGAGTAAAAGAAAGATTTAAAATTTTGAAAAAAAAAAAGGTGACTTCTGTGGGCTGGAAAGATGGCTCAGTGGATAAAGGCACTTGCTTGCAAAGCTGAATGGCCCAGGTTTGATTCCCCAGTAACCACATAAATCCGGATGCACATAGTGTCACATGTGTCTGGAGTTCATTTGTAGTGGCAGATGGCCCTGGCATGCCCATACTCAGTCTGTCTGTCTGTCTGTCTGTCTGTCTGTCTGTCTGTCTGTCTGTCTGTCTGTCTGTCTGTATCTCTCTCTCTTTCTCCCTCTCTCTCATAAATAAATAAATTTTAAAGTGGTGATGCCTAATGAGACAGGCCATTAATATTACACAGGTTGGAGCATCTCAAGTCTGAGGTCAGCCCGAGTCACACAGCTAGATCCAAGCCAAGCAAATGCAGTCAATTTTGAAGAAATTTGTTTTGTCCTCAGTAACTTTCAACTTAATTTTCTTAATGATGTTTACAAAACAAAGTGAACATTTTAAATTCAGATATAGAAATTTGTGTGGCTGAGTCTTATTTATTTTATTTTAAAATATACTTAGTTAATTAAATTTAATACAATAGGTTTAATTAACTTTGAACAAATGTCACACATCTAGTATTAAAGCTATTTTTTGGGATAGACATAGATATATACCTGCATGCAATGAGTGCCGTTCCTTTAAAGTTATTACCAGCTACCAGGGAACAGCATATCATTTTCTCTCTTAGGGATGAATCAAAACCTAAAGTCTCCTTATTGCCAATCAAGTAGATCTATACAAAAGTAGTTAAAGGTAATTGTTGGGTTTTCCTCCTTTATGTTTTGCTTTCAGGTTTTTCCCCTTTATAACCTCCAAGAAGTAGCAACAAGACTGAAATGCTGAAGAGAAACATGGCCCTGAGACAGAGCCCAGTGAAGGCTGATACTCTGTATCTGGCTTTACATGGGTCATGGGGAATTGAACTATGGTCCTTCTGCTTTGCAGGCAAACACCTTAACCATTAAGCCATCTCTCCAGCCTAGGCCTGTGCTCACTGCAGTTACAGGCCTGGATGCATGTCCAGATATGTAGGTGGAGATATCTGTAGACATCTGTAGACATAGCTCATTTCTCTGATTTTATTCTTCCCGATTTGCAAATAGACTTGCTGTGTGAGCTGCATGCCACCAAGAAGAAAAGCATCTGAGCAAATGGTATGATGCTCCCGGCTAGCTTCACCCAACTGACGTTTTATTATGGTTTATTTTCCCTCTGTGGCTGTGCTATCATCTGCAAGTCTGGTACAAATCTACTTTTAATTATGCTTCAGTGCATGCAAATGCACTTTTCACAATAGATGTATCATATCCCAAGAGAACAGAAAGAAAAATGTTGGGACACACACACACACACACACACACACACACACACACACACACACACAGCTTAGGATGTTTCAAAAACAAAGACAAGAAAAGCAGGCTGGGATAGAGGGAGGGTAGGAATGGAAGAGTGGAGAGGGGGAAGAGTGGAAGGGGGAAGGGAAGTGGGGAAAATTAGGATTAGAGGAGAGGAAGAGGGAGATGGGAGACGGGGAGACTGGGCTTCAAAGCTAATAAGCTTTGCTGGAATACTCCCTACTCTTCCTTTTGTAATATATATTTATATGACCTGAAACCACATTCCGTATATATGGCTTGAAACCACCTACAAGATCTGAACCTTCACCAAATGGTAGGTGAGCATTGTGAACTTGAGCAATAGAGTTTTATATAAAAGAGATATCTAAGTCAAATTTAGATATTTTGCCATTCAGTATCTTTAAACCAGGTAATGGAATACATTGTAGGCATGAAGCCATAAATGGTAATCCTCACAGTGAGAAAAAAAAATGCATTCTTTGGAATGGAATGTCCTTTCCAGGTCCCGCACCCACCATTAAACTCTTGCTAAGCAATGCTCTGGGTTAATTAAGTTGACAAGAAAATTCAAACAGACATCCCTGAATTTATGATCATCCACACTTTTTGTCACTTTTAAACAAATTGTGGAGCGTGCAGTCTCATTGGGTAATCCTGATGATTGACATTTATTCCTGTAATTGAGCCTCGCTGGTGAGACATCCTACATGTTCTGCGGGAAATGCTTGGGAATCTGTGCAAATGACTGAGGCGGCTAAAACAATGGTCTTCTGAACGAGCACTGTGAAGGTTATACTAGTCTTAAAAAGCTCTTTTGGAAAAAAAAAAAAACACAACAAAAACCCCCAAGAAAACCAAAACCAAAACCAAAACAAAGCAAAAAAACAAAACAAAACAAAACAAAAACTGGGGAGAAGCTGTCTTGAGTCTGTTATGTGAGAAACAAGAGGAACCCAATCATATCTTTTCACAGTGTCAGAATTTGTGAATTACAATCAACTCACAAGTTACAGGGGTTTTAATGGCAGTGATATGTCGGATATTACCACTACCTTTGAGAGTCCTGTCTAAAGAAAACATGGGTGTTCTGTTTAATTTTTAATTTCAATCTTAATTACTAACACTCTCAAGTCATACATTATTATACCCACATAGTTAATAAATCCTATATCTATCTATCTATCTATCTATCTATCTATCTATCTATCTATCTATCTATCTATGTCACAGAAAGGCTAAAGAAAGTTAAAGAGGCCTGAGAGGCCAGAGCTGGGAAATGGGTAAGGATATAAAACCCCGGGTATTGAGAAGATCACCAGATAGCCTGCTACCTGAGAGGCCCGAGGGGCTGCTGCTGAGAGTAGAGTCAGGCAGCAGGTTGAGCTGCAGAAGTGAGGCAGCTTCAGATTAGACAGGCAGACAGCTCTGAGCCAAGCTGAAGCCCCTGGAGCAATAGGATACCATAATACACCCATTGGGTCAATGGGCCCTTTGATGGGTCAGGGGGCCTTTTGCCACTGCAGTCTTAGGCGTCCACTTCTTTGGGGTGGGAGTCCTAGGGAAGATAGTTGCACTCTTTCCTAGGTCTGATGTGCCTGGTGAGTTCTTTAGCCTGTTTTTCGTGATATGATTTTCATAGACCCATGTCCCCCTTCCTGTTCAGGCCATCGAAACATGTCTCCCTTCCTGAGGTCAGTGACATGACAGGGTCAATGATAATAGATAATGGTATTGAATGATCATGCTGTGTCCATCACTGTCCTTCACATTAATTATCTGCCCACTGGCTACGGTAACATTGTAGGTTAGTTACTAGGGAGAAATCTTTGTAATTCATTGATATCAATGGTAAAATCATTCTGCTAATGACCCAGGTTCAAAGCTGTGAGAAAAAGTTAATTTTGTTCTTTATCTCTGTCTGGCACCTATAATGATTTAACAATTACCACCAATTCTTTTAAAATGTCTCATCCATCCACTGTCTCCTACCCTAATCCAAAAATACATTGCCTGTGTCTCCATCCCCCTGCCCCACCACCTTCGAGCTTCCCGGCTTCACAGACATGCTTTCCAACTTGACCCACAAATTTAAAATTTGAAGCTATCATCCATTTCTGAGAGAGACCACATGACCATGTGCTCTCTGTCTTCTGGGACTGTGTTATCTCATTCAGTATAATTATCATTTCCATCCATTTTCCTATACAATTCATGGCTTCATTTTTCTCTACAACTCAATAAAATTCCACTGTGTATATGTACCACATTTTTATTATCCATTTATCAATAGATAAACACCTAGGCTGATTCCATTTCCTAAACATTGTGAATAGAGCAGCCATGAACTTTCGTGTGTAAGTATCTATGTAGGTATGTGTGTATGTATATATGTAAATAAATATATATATATATATATATATATGTGTGTGTGTATACATATATATGTAGAGAGATATATAAATATATAGATATAGATATAGCATATAGATATTTGGGAGCTATATGTCTATGAGTGCTCTACCCAACCAGGTCCTACAGTAGTTCAACTTTTATCTTTCTGGAAACCTCCACACTGATTTCCATGGTAGCTGCACAAATTTGCACTCCTATCAGCAATAAATAAAGCTTCTTACCCCCACCCATGCTCCCAGCATTTATTGTTATTTGATTTCTTGATGATAGCAATTCTTACTAGGATGGAACAATGAAGAGTTAATTGATGATCAGAGGGGGAGTTATTTACACCAGTAACGACTGGTATGTTGCAGTGTTGTAACCACTGGTATGTTGCTGAAGCATCCACTAAATTGCCCCTCACCCACGCTTCCTGTAAGCAACCCTGACTAAATTCAGTGGTTTACAAAAAAATAAAAAGCCATGAAGTAGGAGAGAGACAAAGTGGTGTTTATTGGCAGTTGGAGGGAGATAAGAAAGGGCAATAGGGAAGAATGTGATGAAAATATGTGCATGAAATTGTCAATGAACAAAAATTTAAATATTCTTATTAATTGTATATTTTTATAAAAAGTGGTATATTGATTAAAAGGATAATAACAACCACATTCTTTTCAGTAATTAGCCTCCTCATTATGACATCATTGTTATGAGCATGTGCTTGGAAGCCATATTTGCTCCCTGTCTGATAATGGTGAGTTAGTTCCTCTTCTGTTCCAGCCAGTGTTTAAGGAAGTGTTAAGTACTTTCATTTTCTCATCAATGACATGGTGACTCATATCAGCATCAACTGAAAGAGGAAGGAGCAGGTATAGGGATGAATAACCCATCTGGGCTCCCAGCTAGGACATCTTAGAATTAGAAGATGCTTAAGGAGGATTTGTCCCTAAAGTCAGTTTTCCTCTTCACTATGTGACTTCCATGCATCAGCATTCATGTTTCCTTGCACATGAGCTCACATTCCACTGTCGGGGCACATCTGTAACATCTGTTGAATGCATTGCCACAGTAATTATGGCCTTATCGTTTCTTGTGGGATTGTCATAGAAGCTTCCTACAATATCCACCTATCACTGCTGATTTCCTTCACACATTGCAGTTGATACTTCCAAATACTTTGGTTCTCATCACTGGAAGAGTGAATCCCACCCAATGTCTTAGCATGCCACAGAAGAGCGTGAACTGAGTCCAACCAGATTCTATGGGTTCTAGATACTCTCAGTTATCATCAGCTTCCTCTGTGACATCTTGGCAAACTCCTGGCTCTCCTTCCAAGACAACTTTGAGTAACAAATACATCTGAAAGCACAGCCTTCCATCCTCCTGTGTCATCTCTTGAATAGAGGAGTTGTGTTGCTCCACTCTGCAGTGTGTAAACTCCTCCACCCCATGCTTCCCGCGTCTGTTCTTCTAATGTTTATGACAATACCCACTAGGAAACAGGCCATCCACACCTTCATCTTTGCTTTGTGTTGGATTTATACCCATACGCTTGCAGACTATCATTCTCTTTGATCCCTTCCTTATTCTCTCCATAAACCATTCTAGCAGCTCCCATGTGACTATGATTCCAAATGACTGCTTTTATCCCATAATGTTCTCCCTCCACAATCTGCCAAGTAGCCTGAAGTCTCATATGCCCTTCAAAAAGGCCTGAACTCTTGTCCCATGGTGATGCTCCCAAAATTCTTAATTGTTCTTATTACTTTAACTGGCATCATAGATCATGCTGTGAAGGCATTTGGCTATTGTTCATCTCCTAAAGGCTGAAGGGCAGTCCTGCTCTTTGCTCGTCCATGTATCCTTATGCCTAGTGTGACCTGGGACATAGTTGCAGATGTCTTCTTGATTTCCTTTTTTTCATGAACTAGTGAAAAGTTGCTATAGACAGTAGCTTCATAATTCCATTGTCTTCATCAAATTATAGGAAGCAAACTCTTTGTGAAAGGAATGAGCTAGTATCTCGGAGGAAATAATTGCTTAACTGTGGGAGGCTAATGTGTGTGAAATTGATCAGGACCTGAATTTTGATTTGAGAGTTTCATAGTAAGAAGTGTTATTTTTTTAAAGAGATTGGAGCCTAGAGCTGTACTGGATAAGCTATTTTAATGAATAAAATAAAATCATATATGGAGTTGCCAATAAACACATTCTCAGGAGCGTGGCATGGAGTGAAACCTTGAAATTAGCCATCTTTCCTTTTTATTTATTTTTTTCATAAAGAATACAAAAAACGGAATGAGCATGATTAAAATTAATTTCCTTTTATTCTCTTCTTCATGCCTGGGAAAGCATTTGATATGAGAACTCCAGGGAGAAATCAGGAAATCAGTACCCACCTCCTCCTTCCCCCCCCCCACACCCTCCCTCACACCTCTGTAAGCCCTGGATTTCTCGTCAGTTGTACACTTAGCTAAAACAAACTTCCCACCCGTGTGAAGCTTCCCCTGACTTGCCTTGTCAAGGGAAAAGTTATTTCTGGATGATCAAATCATGTTGTCTCCGGCTTTCTTTATTTGGTAACTCCAGGCAATAACATTATTGCTTAGGTAACTCAACAATCAAACAACCTTCCGAGTAACTTCATAGACAACACTTTATGTGCACACGGGGAGTAAATATCACCTTTCCCATTCTTCTCTTCAAACCTCAGCACATTTATCCCGGTGCCCACGAGACAATACAGTGTATCCTAATGGCATTTCTAGCACCCTTTACTCAGTTACAGTTGGAAGAACAGAAGTAATAAATTCTCTCGTTTTCCCCATAGACTTTGAAATGTAATAGTATATAGAGAAAAGTGTAATGCAGTCAGAGCTACTATACACTGTCAGGTAGGTTTCCAGCATTTTCTAACCCCAAAGCTACTTGGTCCTATTTGACATAGCATAATCAGTGTCATGGGCATACATAGAAAATGGTTTATTCATAAATTGCTTGATAAGGGGAATAACATATCTTGATAGTCTCTATAAAATATTTCCCACAGAAAACATAAAGGAATATAGGTGATCTGTCTGTATTCTCCTACTCTCTAGAGCTGTTTTGTAAAATGTCATGCAATGCATTGTGTCGATTGGCCAATGGTATAATATGAGAAAGTGTGAAAAATATGAGCTCTGTAACTCTGAGTAAGCACTCCCTACCCAAGCATCATTACCTGCCTGATAGATACTGTGTGGGTGTCTGGGTTTGTTTAGGAGTGTGTGCATGCTTAAAAAAGTAGAGCTTTAATCTTCAATGAAGTCAACCCCTTAAAATTCAATGATTATCTTTCTAATGAAATGCTTTGTTATCTCCATTTGCCACGTGTGAATCATCTAGAATGGAGAAGGCTGAATCAATAAGACAATAGGACATTCAGTGAATCAGGGTAATAGCTCATCTAGAACTTGCATAAAGTATATGTTTTCTTCCATTACCTTTGTTCAAATCATGAAACGCTAACTACTATACAACAAATGCAAAATTTTCTGTTTTTCTAATTCCCATCTTATTCTTCATTATATGTATGAAATGCTTAGGGAAATACAAAAAACAACAATGTAATAAAAATTAGGAGGCATTAAATTTAATCTTAAGACATCATACATAAAAATAGACACTCTGGAATGAGGAAAAGCTAAATTGTGTCCATATAACTTGAGAAAACACGTGAGGATGAAAGGAATGCAAAAGAGAGGGCAGAAAGGAAGAAAATTTACGGAGAGGTGGGTAGATGTCAGATCATGGAAGGTGAAATGAGTTAAATGAGTTATGGTAAGAAGTTAAAAAGGCAACTCATCAATATTGGTTTTATAGCTATCCATTTTAGGCCCTTTCCCCTGACACTGTGAGCTTCCTTACATCCTGCCCCCTACTGAGAGGCTGCCTTCCTGTGAACATCCTCAGAGACCCACCCAAGATATTAAAAAGATCAAGTTGACCACAAAACTGAACCATCATGGTGATCATAGGAATGACATTAGGAGAAAAATGATTCAGTAATATTTGAAAAGAGTATTGATGAAAGAAGAAAGAAAAAGCCTGAAAGAATCGAAAGGAGACAAAAGATAAAGGATATCAGTCAAGATAAAGTTTAAGTAGGAAGTGTAGAATTCAAAGCTAGAAAGAGTCACTCTCAGCAGGTGCTTGATATTCTGACCTTAAGCAATTGTCGTGGACGCCATCATCCTTTAGTAAGCGGAAGCTGAAGCTTGGTTAGGTCACACACATTCTCACAGTTCTACAGCAGATAAAATGGACTAAACATGACCCAGTTCCTAAACCCATGCCACTAACAAACATTAGTAAACATTAGTAAAGTTTCAAAAGCTGGACAAAATGCTAAGATGTTCAATGTCAAGATCAATGCAGAGATAACCAAGAAGGGCTTCTGTGCGGTTGAATGTGAGCAGGCTTACTCTTTTGTAAAATAAGCTGTGGAAACAAGTGAGAAATAGGCAGACAAAATGATAAGAGACTCCCATATCTCTGTCATACAGGCTGTTAAATAATAAATCGTCAAGTATAACTAAATATAAACTATACCTTTTATCAACTGATCCCTTCAATAAATTCACTTATAGATGAGAACTCAAATGTTTACATGTTGGTAGTGTACTTTACATGCTTATAGATAAGGTCATTCTGGAAGTTGATTTTAAAATCCAAGCATAGAAACGATGACGATTACTAAATGTTGGTGAGAGTTCATTGAGTGGTTGATTTAGTATTGAAAACCAAGGATTAAATAGCCTATGTGAGTGCAAAAATAACCACTGCTGAAGAATATTCATAGAGACAATCATACTAGCACAATTGAAAATAATATCTAATGCACATTATGTGCTATATGCATATATATGACCTAAATGCATGATAACTTACTTGTATCATGTGCTACTAGCTTTAAATATATTTATTAGTAATAAACATTATGGAGAAAGGTACCACTGAGAGGGTGATGTTTTCCATTTTGTGTTGATACCTTAAAAGACTAAAAAAAGCTCCCTGAATACAGATGCTTAGTCATGGATGCTCACGAACACCACAGTATGGAAAATTCTGGAAATGGTACACAACAGCTCCAATTTTAAGTCAATAGAGTAAAGGGACATTTTGGGAAACAGTGACAGATCAGGAAATTAAGCAGAAAGGAACAAATATCCTCCTTTACTCCATGCCTGGGTTTGTTTGTTTGGTAGGTTTTTAGGGACTTGTTTTCCATTAATGATGTGGACTTTTGTTTTACTGTCCATTTGCATCCTCACTTTCCATTAAAACCCAAAGAGACTCTGTCATAAGCACATGGATCTCCACAGGGCCATTGCCTCTAAGCTTGGGTGTATGGTGTCCTGCAAGCATAGCCCAAGAAAAGAAATTTCAAGCAGCTGTCTATACAGCTTTCCGTTTTAGCTCCATTACTTTCACTAGCAAATGTCTGAGAGGGCTCCCCCTGCACACCCTACACACCCCTCTGCACACCCTGCAGACCCCTCTGCACACCCTCCAGCCCCCCTCTGCGCACCCTGCAAACCCCTCTGCACACTCTCCAGCCCCCCTCTACACACCCTCCAGCGCCCCTCTGCACACCCTCCAGCCCCCCTCCCCAGCACATTGATCTCTCATGCCAGAAACCTCAGCACCTCCCATTGTTTTTTCCCATATTGATAAATTGGGGTTTCGACCCCTTTTAAATGCAACTATTTCTGGAACAAATTTCACATCTTTTTTGAAATCCAATTTTGATGTAAATATTGTACTGGAAAGAAAGAGGAGAGGACAGAGACTGAAATTGGTGAAGACAGCCTAATGGAGAAGGCTGGAGAGAAAGAGCAGTACTTTTCCATAAGTGACCTCCCCCTGGAAGGGCAGAGGCCTCAGGCTCCTTCCCACTCACCAGGTGGTGGCAGAACCTTCTACATGCTCCCTGGGCTCCACATTGTGTCTGTCTCTAGGCAAGGGAGATGTGTATAATAATAATAGCTCAGGAAAGCAAACTATTTTCAAGAAGTTGTGCTTTTGTGTTCTACTAAGGTTGAACTCTATTGTTTTCAGAATTCACTCGATATCTCCTTTATTGTTGACTTTTAGTGATATTCAGACTTTTCCCAACTATTGCTTGTTTGTTGTATCTGTTGACTACCAATATAAGAATTTAAAAAATTATATATATATATATATATATATATATATATATATATATATATATCCCTCAATCCAACTCCCATTACCCTTGGTACTCTGGGGGTCTTTCTCAGTGGGGTTATGGTATTCGCTCAGTGATCATGAAGACCCTCAGTCAGACCCTATGGGGTAGTGGGGTACCATGTCTGAGGGTATTCCTACTCACTCTGTAGCTCTAACAATCTTCCTGTCCCCTCTTCCCCAAAGTTCCCTGAACTATGGCAAACCTGTTGGAAGTATGATTCCATGCTGAGTTCTCTGTAGCCTCTGGATTTCTGCTGTAATAGGTTTTTGAGAAGTACATTGTCTATGGTAGTCAGCTCCATGTTGCTGGGACAAATATCCAACCAGATGCAGTTTATGAGAGAAAGAGGTTTATTTCAGCTTATAATTCCAGGGGAAACTCCATGAATGGCAGAAGAAGCTGCTTACTTTCATAGATCACGCAGAGAGAAACATCCACCAGCCAGCAAAACAAGCAGAACTCAAAATTCACTTTACCTTTGAGCTGGACCCCAGGATCCATCCACCCTAATGACACCTCCTCCAGCAGGCTGCTGGAGGCAAAAACAGGAAGCTTAAGCCTACTCAAAAAGACTTGAGGCCCTATGGGGGGTACCTTTACATTCAAGCCACCTCATTCTCCATCCCTGCTCACTCGTTTTCAAGAGACCTCCCAGAGCCTGACACCAATGTGAATTCATGGCACACATGGGCAGTTTGAGAATAAATGAATGAACTAGAAGAATGTATCATTTCCATTTGCTTTAATCCATCTGGATTGAAATGTGTTTTATGGGAAAATATATGATAATTATTAAATGTTAATCCAACTTTCCACATTTCATACTGAAGTTTTTGTTCAGTAATTCAATTAGTAGCACATAGTGGGGCACTATGGTAATATTTTTAAAGTGCTTTAATAATTTCCTATTAAGTCAGCAACTAGGAAAACAATTTACCTGTGTTTCCTATTTGCAAAAAGTAATGAAAACACTGCAGCTAAATGACAATTTAAGAATGTGAAGTTTCATCAGCAAATCTTTCATTTCTTTGTGTTCAGTCTGACACTGTCTTCTCCCTTACTCTCCCCAAGGTTTTCTCATCTTTAGCCTTAAAATGGAAAAGTGATTAAACGTGTCAAAACAAATAAGGCTGCACTTTAGATTTTTGAGTAAATTAAGATTTCAGGGATCTTTTGAACACAGTCATATGGAAACATCTAATAATAACACCATCAGCTTTTAATGGAGCAAGTTTTCATTCTAAATCCATTTTGAGTGATAGTTTAAAAAATTAAGTTCAGCTCATCATTAATAATGGTATCTATGATAATGGTTCTTCGGTGGTTCTACTCTACACCATGAATTACAAGCACAGCAGGGACACATCTGAGGTATATTTATGAAGAGAAACTACTTTTCATGTTGCTAAGTTAAATCACATCTTATTCTGCTGACCCAAGATGCGGCACGATTAGCTTCTTGGTTAATTGTTCAATTATGGATCCAAGTGGTAGTTTAACGCAGGCATTAGCACATCTGAAAATAAAATGGACGTGCCTATATCTCCAAGTGACTTCTCCTTGATACTGAAAAGCACTGACAACGCCTGAATCTATGGCTTTCCATCTCTGTCATTTTTCCCTTCCTCTAAGTGCCACACTGAGTTAAGTCCTCAGTGAGCTGCTTCTGGAAGCCGCGGACCACACGATGCACTTGGAAGATACAGAGAGGTATAAACAGGCTCCCTAAGCACAAAGAGTTTATTCTCTAAAGGAGAAAATAGGTCTCAACAAAAAATTACAATGCAATGCAATAAATCCCATAAAAATGATATATAAAGGTTGCTTTTTGTGTAAAGAGAAGAGTGACTGTCTGCCGAGAGGACTCAGTGGAGGTCTGACAAAGGAAGTAACGTTTGATCAGATGTATAAAAGGAAGGTCAGGTTTTGGGATTTGGGCCAGGAAGCATGATTCTAACCCAGCAATGGGAACTGAGTATTCGTGGAATAGAATTACACAGTGACTTTAGGCAAGTTTCTGAGCCTTGGGAGCCTGAGATCTAGCAGGAAAAGGCAGTGTGTGTGTGTGTGTGTGTGTGTGTGTGTGTGTGTGTGTGTGTGTGTGTGTGCGTATTTATACTTCTTCAGATGGAGGTGCATATGGGTGCATTACAGAATGTAGATTTTACTTTGTGGGTTGTTAAAAATAGATAGCCAGTCTGATCTAATTTGCATTTTAGAAATATGGTATTATTATATTTTTGACCTGTCTCCAATTTTAAAGGTATATGGATTATTAAAGTATTTCCATATAAAATTAGGATTGAAGAAAAATAGTTTTGTAAAAATATAAGAAACAGTTATTTAGAATGTCAGATTCATCTATATCTCCATGGTATCTACTTTCAATAAAACTGTTTGGACAAAGCACCTATCCTTATTAGACATGTAATCAACTGTACTCATTTATTATTTTCTGTATGTGTGTGGACATGTCCATGTCGATGTAGGTAGACATGTTGGGGGGTACCCATGAACATATGTGCATGTAGAGGACAAAGGACAACCTTGAGTGTCACCTTTGGGAACATTACCCACCTCCTTTGAGACATGGTGTGTCATTAGCCTGGAAATCACAGACTAGGCTCAACTAGCAGGCCTCAGGGCTCCTCCTGTCTTTGCCTTGTCAGACATAGGATTTCAAGCATGTGCCACTGTACACAGACTCTTTTTTTTTTTACATGGATTCTGGGGATGGAACTCAGGTCCTTTAGTTTGCAAGGCAAGGACTATGTTGACTATCCCCCTGCCCTCCTACTCTACTTATTTTTTTTCATTTATTAAAGCCTTGATCTGCATATCAAAATTTAAAACTATATGGAGCAAGACATTCCTATTTACTCTAAGTCATAACTACCATATTTACAGAAGCTTAGAGTCAGTAAGATAAAAATTATTTTTCACACATGTGAATTTACTTTCACACTATGGCTGATCCAGGTATAAAAATGAACCACATTGAATTGTACAGCTAATAAAATGTTTCGGTGTGGAGGTTGACTAGCCCAGTAGTCAAATTTGACAACTCAGAATATGTGATGAATGCCAATTCCCACCAGCTAAAAGAATAACTGCCCATAAAAAGTCCAGAGATTAGGTTGGCTAGAATTCATCTGTCAATCATACTATGGTTTTGGATATCTACCAGAGAGTTTTAGTATAGAACCTGGAAACAGAAGTCACAAACTATCTAAAGATTTTATTTACCTGGCATTCTCAGTAGTAGTAGTACAAATATATATTGCATGTGTGTAGAATGTGTGGTGTGTGGTGCATGCATGTGTTAGTGGTAGTATGTCACCTGGAGCATTCACCTGCAGAGCCCTGTGGGCTCACCTGTGCTGGCAAGAGGATAATATGAGGTCTTCCTTCATCACGCACCTGCCTGTTATTCTCCCTTGTAATGGAGTCTCTTATGGATTCTAGAACATTCTATTCCTGAGCCTTGATGATTCTTTGGTCTCTGTTCCCAATAGGACTGGGGATATAGACATGTATGGCCACACCTAGAATTATTGGTGGGTTCTGAAGATTTGAACTCAGGAGGCCTTAGGCTGCTTGAGGCCCTCATGCTTGCTCACTGAGCCATCTTTAGGGTCCCAGAAAGTATAACTCATAAGACCCTAAAAGCATAAGGATTTGCTTGGATAAATTTAATATTGTTTTTGGCCAGGCAACCACTGAACTACTGTAACTGACAATTAGCCTATCAATGCCATAAGCAGCTGCAAACCAATACAGTCATTTCCTAAAATGTTATCATATTAATTGAGGTTTCCAGGAAAATTTCAGTTGATGAAAACTAAATATTCAATATATACAGTCCTAATGGCATGGTTAAAAATTATTAAATCTAAGTTACTTATCTCATGTATACTCATTTTCATATACTTAGGAACCAAATTTGACTATGAAACTATGAAAATATGCAATAAAATGACAATGTTAACCCCTGGCTCTGAGGCTACAAAGGTTGCTTGGGGTTTATATAAGTGCAATTTTATCCAAAGTACAAAGCATACTTCTAAACATTTCTATCACTATGAAGAATTTATTCTTAATTATCATAGCTGTATTTTAATCCCATTCTGATAATTAAGATTATAATTTTGTATACCTGCAACTTTATTTCACACAAAGGCATATCAAAATAAATGTAGAGATCAAGCATCCTGAAGGTGATTTCAGAATTTAACCAGATATAAATTTAGAACATATGTGTATGCATTTTTTTAATTGTCCATAATGAGTTACATTATTTAGTGGGCAAACCATGCATTGTTATCCCGAATTCCCCGCTTCCCCCCTCCCCCTCCCTGATCAGTTGTATATCCTCCTTCGTGGGCTGTCTGTATTAGTCCTTGTGGCAAGGGATCCTGTATATCTTAGTACTCATCCCGGTCTTCCTGGCCCAAGTGTGTTGTTACTGATGGG
>PVHP010004020.1:0-38852 GCA_004024765.1 Zapus hudsonius | reverse complement strand
GCAACATTACAGCAGCCTTATTACTCACCCACCACGACTCAGGGAACTGTATGCATTTTTAAGAGGCAAACAAATCTTCAAATTGGAAGTGTTTGTATTTGTTGTGAATGAATCTAATATTAACTTAAACACCATGAAAGCATGGTGTAAGTGGGAAGGAGGAAGGGCCTTTAGTAGGGACAGAAGCTCAAGTTCAGAGATGATTTCTTATTTAGAAACCTCTGGAATAAGGAAGACACAATAAACCAACTGGAGATGTGCAGACACCTAAGCATGAGGAAATTTATATGTCTGTTTAGTTACCTTCTTGTTGCTTAGAAAAAGCCCCCAATCAAAAGCAGCTGATGGGAGGAAAGGTTTTATTTATTTATTTATTGATTGATTGATTGATTGATTGATTTAGGTTTACAGTCTTGAGGGGAAGCTACATGATGGCAAGGAAAGGCATGGCATGAGCAGAGGCTGGGCATCACCTCTGCCACAGCAGGTGAAAACAGTATCAGAAGAGTGAGCCTAGCTCTGGCAAGGGGAACTGTCTATAATACTCCTAAACTCATTCCCAGAAATACACCTCCTCTAGCAAGGCTCTACCTCCCATCAGCTGAGAACCAGGCATTCAAAACACATGAATTTGGGGGGGGGGGGTAATCTGGTTTGAACTACCACAATGCCAAATTTAAAAAAAAAATGTTTTTCTTTTTTCTTAAAAGCACTGGAACCTTATCCAAGTCTTCTGGGAAGTAATGTGGTTTATACAAGTGGTGATGTTCTCAGTGACCATAGAAGTCACTGAGATCTAAGAAAGAGACTTAGCAAAACAAGTAGGTTTGATTGAAAGGCGGGTGCACATGGCTCCATGACTGAGAGCAGCTTCATAAACATGTGGACCTGAGTTGGACCCTCAGGCATATCCACTCATGACCAAAACCCCAGCACTGAGGCTGCATGGAGAGAGGAAGTTGGTGCTCACTGGTCTGCCAAAAAAAAAAAAAAAATGGTACAAGCTCAGAAACTCTGTCTCAAGAAAAGAAGGCTAAAGAGTGATAAGCAAGGCCAGCTGATGTCCTCCTCTGGTGTCCACACATGGATGCAGGGGGACACACATAGGCATAGACACACACATCCACCACCCACCCCACAAAAGAGAGCAGAATTTTCAGAACTGATTGGAGAAGGTAAGTAAGAAATGGGGAGGCGATGAGTTCTCACTGATTGAAGAGTTGGGCAATTTGATTCATATCATGATAGTAACAGAGATAAAGGAACCCAGCACCCCAGGGTGAGGAATTCAGCTTAAACCAGGTAATACTTAAAGTGTTGGAGGCCCTAACTCAGATAGACAATGAGCAGAAGCAGGAAAAGAGATCCTCCCCTTTGGTACTCTGACAATGGGGATGATGGTGGGTGAACTGTTTCCAGGGAGTGTTTAGATCTTGGACAATAGCGTTCAGTTGGTCTGTGGTTTGAACACAAATCTGTGCAGTGGGTCTGTATTTGTATGTGTATAAGATGAATATGCTCTGTTTATTAGGAGTGTCTGGCCCAGGGCAGGAACTCAATACCAATACTTCACAAAGTTTGAAGATATACCTAGCATTTTTCTGCGGGAGGGAATTTTGTGGGTATCTTTGCTCAAGTTTTATTCCAATTCCAGTTTTAAAGAAGAGGGCTACCTCCACCATGCATGTCCATTCTCCCAGGTCTCCCTGGGGGTTCTGGGAGCCTCTTTTCTATAACCGCTGTCCCCAGTCTGCTGAGATTATCTCTGCTTAACTGACAGCTGTATCTTGTCCTGTGAGTTTATGCAATCTAGAACACCCTGACTTATACTATATATAATATTATATATATATATATATATATATATATATATATATATATATATATAAAATGTTTTATATATATGTTAATGGTAGAACCATCAAAACTGCATTTATTGAGTCTCTCCTTGTCATCAAGAATACAGCTTCTGTTTCCTACCAACTGCCTAGTTTGACCCCCTTCTCCAGAACAAAAGAGAAGACAGGCAGGAAAATGCACTTTATCATGACAGTTCATTTGGGATTTGCTCCTTCTTTGCCATCTGAACATATTCCATAAATTCCATATCCCATAAGAAAACCACACCCAGAATCTCATTCCCATAAAATAGGAAGGATTTTAGTCATTCTTTCCCTGTTGTTTGGACATTCATAATCATTTGCTCCATCCCTCAGCACAGAAGGTTTATTTATACTCTTACTCTGGGGTAATTGGGACCTGATGGTCCACTGAATGGCCTATTCATATTATTATGTCTTTAGCATTACATGACCATGCATTATTGCTTAAAATCTAATCTTTAGATTATCTGCAGAACTCGGTGAAATAAAAAGGTAATTTTTTCTTTCAGCTACTATTATGAATAATGTTGTAGGGTAGAAAATGCAAAGAGAAAGTCTCTTTTCATAAACTGATACATTCTCACATCTAATCTTTTAATAATTAGCTAATCCATCATCAATGCCAAAACTACTTGTATGTGCCAGGCAGGTGTGAGCGCAGCAATGGAGAATGTCTTCTAGGAATGTAATTATATGGGACATTTTTGATGCAAATTGTCCTGTCCATAGCATTTACTGCTCATTTTGCCTTCCTTTGTTTCCACCCATCCAGTAGAGAAGGGTGTGAGTTGAATGACATATCAAATTGGGGTGCTGATGTAGATGTTAACAAGTATTCTCAAAGCACTACTTTTTCAGCACATCTCGACCTGGGATTTTGGCTAATGAGTAACTGTTGAGCTGAGTACGAACGAAAACAGGCCTGATTTTCAGGGAAAATGGTGCCACTCAGTCTGACAAATACCACGTATGTCATTCATAGGTTTCAACCATTCTAATGCACCAACCTCGTGATTTCAGCCTGGAGCCTTGCATTTCTTTCACTCATCTCAGACTGGGATGAGCTGGGCAGAGTGTGCCTCTTGCATTAGCATCAAGCATACAAAATGCTAAACTAACCGTCACCTGTGTGAGACTTTTGTCCAGGAAACTAGGGAAGGGGAAGAGGGGGTGGAAAGATTGTAAGAGTCATGGTGGGAGAGATTACCCAGAGACATTACCACCCTCAGCTACAATTCATAAAGGGGGGAAACCTTGTTGCCTCCTGTGCTATCCATAACCCCTTGCCACATGGATTGTTCCAGTGTGCCCACCGAGGAGGATACCCAGTGGGTTGGGGATAGGGAGGAGGGAGATGGGAATATAAGCACAACATTTACTCAATCAATGTATCTAATTTTGGCAATAAAGATAAAATTTTAAAAAAAGAAGGAAAAACCATGGTGATGGTAGGGAAGTGCTCCCTGAAATGTCGCACCCACAAGAATCAAAGAGCTCTTGGGAGTGCCTTTCTGTATGTAGCCAATAGTGACAAAAGCCAGAAGGCGGGTGACCAGGAAGCTCAGATTATGCAAGTAAGAAAGTAGTGGAACATCAAGTGTATGAAAGTACCTTATCGCCTTAGCATATGAGGAAATCACTTGAAAGCTAGCTACCAAGCAAGTAAAATCTAATGCAGTTCCCATCATAATGGTTTAGGATATGTGGCATATGTTTTATGTGATACTTTTACTATTTCAATGAATTTTAAAAATGTATAGGAATTTTTAGTCGGTCTATTACTATCTCTTTCTAGTTATTTAACCAACTTTGCTATCTGAAGTGTTCTGTAATGTCCTGTGTCCCGTGATTGGTTCAGAACTACTATCCTATAAAGCCTGCTTTATTATTCATTCACACAATGATTTAAGTCTCTTCTTGCTGTGTAAATTTTACATGATCTCACTCAATTTTTTCAGAATACATATTTTCTCTAAGGCAGATTGTGTTATTATACCCACGGCAGTGCAGAGAAGGAAACTTTTGAGTTACTTGTGAAAGAAACTTCTGTGAAAAATGTCCAATATGAATGCACTGTATGAGCTTCTGGGATTTTTCAATTGGACATCTTACATGGCAGAACTCAGAGAGAACTCTACACCCCCCTCACTTTTTCCATTTGAGTTCTTTTAGGTTTTTGAGAGTCAGGCATTCAATTGTACAAGGTTAATTTTACAAAAGTAAGATGCATCTAAAACTCCAGATAAAGCCAAATGCAAGGGGAAAGAAAATGAGAATCTGTTCAACTGTAAATCCCTCCACAACTAGAGAGATACATATTGACTTTTCTGGTAGCAGAGGTGTACGTGACAGGTGTTTATGCCTGAAATGTTCCACAGATAAATGCAAGATTTTATTCTCAGGTGATCCCGGCAAGCTCATGAGGAAGAAGCAGAAGTCAATTTGAAAGGAGCTTTGGTTATTTCATTTCCATATTTTAGTAAGTTCAGGCACAGAAGGGCACTGTCTCATACCTTGAAAGCCAGGTGTAAGAGGCACCCTCGCTTAAAGGACAAAACAGGATGCTTAGTCATTGTTAGACACAGAGCCTGCAGCTGCCTTGAGGTATGTATTTTGCGGTTTGTTTATGGTGAACAAACCAAGAAGTTACACTCTGCAACAAGCCTGCTTGCAAAGCCTTGTCTGAATTACATGGTTACCATTCAAATACACCAATAGAAATTTTATTGTCTATTTTAACTGATTACTAACACAATAAATTTTATTCTTAGCTATAAGAGATAGTGAAATATTAGGAGAAATAATGTTTAAATAACTGCAACAGTTTGGCCTACTGGATTCTTAAAAATTGAAAATGCATTTACTTGCTTTCTTCAGGTTGAGAATTAGAAAATTGAATCTCGGAAGAACAGAAGGTTCCTTCTCTCAGTTTGCAGTTCCCTCGTTCATCTGTCCATGGTGTCTGGTTTACCTCTCACTACATGGTGGGTGGAGGGGAAGCTATGGACTGTGGGCTACATTGGCCTTCCTTGGCGTTCACTGACACTGGCTCATTTCTGCTCCTTTAAGAATTTCATATTAAACCTAAAATTTGATAAGCAGATTTAATATCTTCAAAATGATTTTGATTTTCTTCTACGGGAAAGTAAATAATTCACTGAAACTTCTGATCTCATTACCTGAGACATGTGCCAGGGGGGAAAGGCAATCTCATAAGACTGTTATTCTGCTCAGCTGTTCCTAAGAGACCAATTAGAGAAGTTCCTCAAACCTTTTTCCAAAGGTCCTCAGGGTCTCTGGATATGGACCCCTGATTCAAATCCCCTGTCTAAAAATCCACCATCTTTAATCCAATACTGAGGAGATTTTGATTATACGGTAACAATTATTGGCCTGTAAACAAATTTAGCCCTGTTTTTTTTTTAAGTGTATCTAGAATAGCCCACCATTGTGGGGGGTTCCTTTTATTTTGTTTTTCTTCCTTTCTGACCTTTTAAATTCTCTCTCTCTCTCTCTCTCTCTCTCTCTCTCTATCTCTCTCTCTCTCTCTCTATCTCTATCTCTCTCTCTCCCTCTCTCTCTCCCTTTTAAATTCTGGCTAATCCTGGCAAAAATCTGATGGAACTTGACGGTTCTTTTTCCCAACATTCCATTCATAAATCTTTTACCTTTGTAATAATGGTCATAATCATTGTTCTCTCATATCAATTATATTTTCACATCCAACAGTCTTAAAGTTCTGTACCTAGATTCCCAGAAAAACTGCAGAACACTTACCTGCAATACTAAATGATGAACTTTGGATGATAGAATTGAATCTTACCTAACATTTATGATGTCTACTAGATTTTTAATTATAAGACAATTGTAAAACTGATTGCAAACTTCAAAATATGTGTTTAAAACTGGATTTTAAAATATGTCATGACATCTGCATAGAATATCAAATATAGACTTAATGATTATAGGAGATATGGATATGATTTTAAGATCTCTGTATGCCAAACATTTTTCAAGAGGAAGTAGCTGCTATGGTAAATATTGGCTTTTTTCTAATTAATTCAGACATGAGAAAAGTTACTAATTACCTAATTTTTACCCTAAATTGGTACCTAAGTACTTATAAACTTCATAATATACCCAAAATGGTAAAGGTGATGTTTGATCTCTTCATTTGTAAAATGTCTGAGCAGTTGCATGCTTTACTGAAAATTAATGAAATGCATGTGAATATTTGAAATATTTTATGATGTTACACTTGAGTTCCATTTTCATTATATCAGAGGTGGTCCTATTTACTATTTATTACTACTGCTACAAGAAATTTTTGTATGTTCTATATTGAATGATGTCGTTTAGAAATGGTTATCTATTCTCTATTACTAAGGAAATGATGTGCTAATGTATTTGACATCTTAAGATTATTACACATTATAAATTAGACATTTAGCTAATTTAACTTTTCTAGCTGTCTTCTATAAATATTAATTCCATTGAGGTGAACCAAAAAAGTATAGTCAGCATTCCATGTCAGAAATTTTATATGTCCGACACAATGTGTGCATGGACAGTACATCAGAACCTTCATAACATAAAATGATGTGTCAAGCTTAAACTAAACAGTGCAAGCCTTTCAATCATGTGTGACGATCTCATACTTCCTGAGAACTTCATCCAATATCTTCTGATCATGAACAATAGTAAAAGCATGCCAGGTACTTTTTTGCATATAAGTGTAAATGAAAGTTCTCATCGCTGTATTCCTCCTGGTTTCTGCAACTCTAATGACATTGCATTGGTTTAAGAAGACTTAGAAATCTCAGCTGAACTTGTTGACTCACAGCCATAGTCCTGGCACCTGGAAGGCTAAGGCAGGAAGGATAACCTGGAATATATTGTGAATTTCAGGCCAGACTTGGCTACAATGTGAAACCCTTTAAAAAGAAAGAAGGAAACAAGGAAGGGAGGAAGGAAGGGAGGGAGGGACGAATGAAGGAAGAAGGGAGAAAGGAAGGAATGGGGGAAGGGAAGGAAGGGAGGGAGGGAAGGAGGGAAGAAGGAGGCTAGGGAGGGAAGGAGGGAGGGAGTAAGGAAGAAGTCAGGGAGGGAAGGAGGAAGGGTAAGAAGGAAGGAAAGGGAGGAGGGAGGAAGGGGGGAAGGAGACAGGAGGGAGGAATGGAGGGAAGGAGGGAAGAAGGAAGAGAGGAAGAAAGGAAGGAAGGAAGAGAGGGATGGAGGGAGGAAGGAAGGAAGGAAGGGAAGAAGGGAGGGAGGAAGGGAGGGAAGGAGGAAGGGAGAAAGGGAGGAAGGAAAGGAAGGAGGAATGGAGGAAAGGAGAAAAGAAGGAAGGAAGCAAGGAAGGAAGGAAGGGAGGGAGGGAGGGAGGAAAGAAGATAGGTAAACTAAGACCTCTTTAGCTTTGCCTACCTTTGAAGTTGTGGCTTAAAGAGAAAACAACCCAATGGAAACATGGTGAGCACACCTGTCTGCAATGCCAATTAAACAGTGGGCACATCACTCCCTTTCAACAACATAAATGACCAAACAACAGAGCTGCCTGTAATGCCATAGAATCCCTCTGTTAAATAAACAGTACAGGTTTCAGTTTGTTTACTCCTAACTGGTAGATTCAATTTATAGGTACAGTGTTTCTTTGAAGATTAAATCATGTAGTTGATACAGTTTGCTTGTAAGTATAATGAAAAATCTATGTTACTCCATTTCTGCCTTATCTGAAACATATGTGGTATGTGCCTTGTAAATTATATATTTCAGAAGCAAAATCAGTAGAAGTTTCTAGATTGGAAAAATAGTCACATTGGCTAACCAGTTTCTGATTAAACTAGCATCAGGAACCTAGTCAAGCATCATTTATCCCATGTGTGAATTTCTTACACATTAAGTATCACATTATGCCCATGAACTTGGCATTGGGATATGTTTGCTAAGAATAATGGGAATATCTACAATTAAATAACTCAAAATGTCATTTATTCAATATGTCTTTATTAAGTACCTGGAATTTTCCAGATATGCGAGACACCATGGGGAATACAGAGGTCACTGGCAAGAGCTCTGTGCCCTCTTTGTATGTGAGTCTTATTAATGCTGGTTCAGTTTAATTACAGCTTTTATTACTTTCCCTAACGGTGTTATTCTCAGTTGATGATTTTGAAGAAAAGTGTTCCAATAGCATCTTTATTTTTGTTATGTCTGGGTAAAGAGACAAAGGTTTATTCTTTCCTTGACATTTATAGCATCCAAGGTTCCTGTGGGCCATAAAAGGTTATCTAAATCAAAATATTTAACTTTAAAAATGTCAGAGGAAGGGGAAAATTCTCTATAGGCCAACATTGAAGTGATTGACTGAATGATAACAGGAGAATGATGAATTATACATTTTTTACTTAAAACTTTAGTTAATAGTAGCAATTCTATAACTTATTCTGTTGTTTGTTCCACATATTGCTATATGGTCACCTTTTTATTTGGATATTAATATTTAACAGCATCAAAAAGTTTCAATGTATAACTGTTGTTAAAATTTCTCAATTCTGATCAATTAACACTTATATAATATTCCATAATTAAGCCCAAAAGTAAAGTAGTCAACTATGTTTTAAAAAGTCAAAATTTTCCAGTTGAGTTTGACAGCTATCAGAGAGACCAACATGGTATCTTGGAGATGAAGTCAGGAATTTAAAATGAGAATTGGTTCAAGACATCTCTTGTAGATAAACATTAGACTCATGTGTACCCCCTTCTTCTTTAGAGCCCCCCCTTAAGTGCAGACACAAAACCAAGGAACTGTTAGGCATATTTAGACCTGGCTTCTTCAGTACTAATAGCCATTTTAGTACAACCAGCACAGGTAGACAGACATGTGTGGGCCTCTACCAACCATAAACGCTGGGTGCAGTGGCTCACGTCCTTGAGAATCCCAACACTCCAGAGGCTGAGGTAGAGGATAAACATGAGTTCCAGGCCAGCCTGGACTACAGAGTTAGTTCCAGGTCATCCTAAGCTAGAATGGCCCTGCTTCAAAAACAACAACAACAAATCATGCATAGTTGCAAACCTGATAGTTATTGACTTTTACCTCCAAGCAGAACCTTCTTTGAACTTTCAGTGAGAATAAAAATGAGGTAAAAAGTAGAACAAGCAGTCACAGGGGGATCTTGCATCCCAGAAAACAAAGGAATCTGAAGTCATCTCTGTTCAATGGGGAGTGTGTGGAGGGAGGCTGGAGAAAAGATCTAGAAGTTTCCATTCCTCATGGGTCCCATCACTTCACACTGCAAGAGAACCAGAGAGAATCCTTATGAAAAAAAAAAAAATCTGTTCTAAAGTACAGTCAAATGGCAACCAGAAAATCACCCTAGAATTACATGTGGCCAATATCAGACACTGAAGGGTGTATGGCTTAAGAAGACCTTATTAAAACCCTCACAATGTCTCATTTCAGTATCGAGTATAGAGTTCCTTCTAGATGTGAAGGGGCCTCTAATTCAGAGAGTGATGAGTACATCAAGCTCATGGTCAGAAGCTATTTTCTTGGATTAATTGCAAACCCTTAAGTCTATAGGAAGTGAAGATGCAGGAACTTTGTCACTTGGAAAACAAGTATTTCTTAAAATCTCTTCAGTGCTTTTAGCGATCCTACAATGCCCATGGTAGTACATCACAATAATAAATGCATGAAAATATGCTGCTCAAATATTTTCTTGACATTGGTCTTTGTACCCATTCTAGATTCTGAAGTGTGAAGAATGCACCCTACTTAGCCCATGTAGCTGACCTGAAGGTATAAGAGCTGCAGGTGTGGGTCACCTCTGAAAGTTACAGGACAGGAAAGTTTCTTCCCCCCTCTAGCTCAGCTCCCATCCTGACTTAATTAAATTGGAGTTATGCTGACCTCTGACCTCACACAGGTACAGAGAATGACTGTGTGCTTCTTAAAGCTATTAAATAGAAAAACAGGAACTAATAATGGGTTGAAATTATTTCGCAGTTTCATTTCTTCATGGATACTTAAAGCTAAGAAAAAAGAAATCAACAGTGTTCTATTTCTGCCAACGCTATCTTTGCATCTGCACACCAGGGACACAAGGATGTTGGCTCTTATTCTTATTAGTACAATTTGTGTCCCTAGAATATGGCAGAAAAAATGGAGGGAAGATAAGTTATTATTGGTGGCTCTATTTTAATGCAAAATGAAGGAATTTTAATCTCTTATTTGAGGTACATCCAAGGTTTACTTAGCAAAACAATCTGCCTAATCATTCCTAGTATGTCTGTGAGATTTGACATCCCAGCTGCTGGCTGGGATGATGACATTGAGGACTCTAAATAAGCCCGGTAGTCCTTTCCTCTGAATCAGAGTCCTGGTCACCATGCTAGGTTTCAGAGATCAAGAGAGAAGTTTTTCCAACTCCAGTACTGAGGCCACTGGACTGTCTCTGACCTCAGACTCTCCACTCTCACGTAGCAGTTCAGAATGCTGTGCTATGGATCATGTTCTGTTTCTTCCAGATCCCTGTGCCTATAACCCCAATAAAATTATTCATTCTTTCTGTGATTCTCCAGTGAGCAGTAACATGTCAGGGCTGACAAAACAGAACGATGATACTTTTGTAAAGAAGAAAGTTTGGAAGAGTTAGGTATGAAAACCTCCAAGTTTGCACTGCCATTATACTCAGAGCTGGTTAGAGAAATTCTCTCTGAGGACCTGATAGTATACTGTGAAGAAATTTTGAATTAGAAGGCACAGCCTTGGAAACACGAGAAAAGGATTCTCCAGGAGGAAGGAAGGATCAACACTGAGCTAGGCGCTCTGGGAAAGGTTATGCCTTTGATGAGACCATCCATGAGTTTCTAGGAGGGCATGAATGAACCCCAGCACCACAGGATGCAAGCTTGAGTGAGAATGAAAAAAACAAGGCTTATGAATTGGACAATATACACATCATGCAAATTAGGGTTTTATCACAAGTTCTGTAGAAAGATGTGAAATCTTTTAAATGAAATAGTACAAAAAGACACAGTAATTAACAAAAACAAAGCTAGATATGGTTATGTAGACGGCCTATAATCACAGCACTAAAAAAATCCTAGGCAAGAGGATGAAGATGTTTGAAGCCAGCCTTAGGACACTTAAAGGAATCTTGCTCCCCACCCCAGGTAAAAAACAAAAAAACAGGTCAAAAACATTGAGAATATGCAGTAGTTGAGAGACAGCATCTTTAGGGATGGGAAATGATTTAGGGGGTGATTTTCACAGGCATATGAAAAAATATTAATTTTATTTAAAATGCTGTGAACAGGAGCAAATAATTTCTAATAGAGCTTAAAAGCAAATCAAAGAGAAATTGCTGAACAAACCAATACATGGAGGATCAACAAGCTGGGAAGGAGAGATAGGATGGGTATCTCTGTGCATGTTAAAAAATGACCATGATCCAAGATGATTCTCATGATATTTATCAACTTCAATCTTTTCTTCCTGTTGGGCAGGGATAATGCAAGAGGTATTCAGCTGGGAGAGATGACAGGGGTCCAAGTGAGTCCTGGGAGACACGAGGGTCACAGGCATGGAGTAGTTGTGATGTCCTCGGAAGGCTCTCTTATTAGACACCTAACCAGCAATGTCAGGGAAGCAGGAGAGTAGGCAGAACAGATGTATGGAGAGATGCCCTGGGCTTCCACATGCCAGGAGGATGGGGGCAGGGTGCATAAAGGAAGGCACAAAAGAGAAGGATCTGGATAGAAAACAGAAGAGAAGCAAGACTAATCCTTGAGGAGTTATCACATCAGAAACCAGCAAAGGAAAGCAAGATGGTATGACAAGCCTCAAGGAAGGAAGGCAAGGAAGGTGTGTCTTGCTTTCCAAAACTGCTCTTTCATGGTTCTTGTTTGTTTGTTTGTTTGTTTGTTTTTCTCCCCTTCCCCAAACACATTCCTCAGTGAGTCAGGGAATGGGGTGGATTCCACTAAACAGTCTACTTCATCCATCATGGAATGATTGGGGTGTCCCCCATAAATGCATGTGTTCTGGATGATTTATCCCAACTGATGGCTGTTTGGGTATTAAAACCTTGTTGGAGGTATGTTGTTGGGGGTGGGCTTATGGGGTTATAAGCCAGCTTCCCCTTGCCAGTGTTTGGCACACTTTCCTGCCACTGTTTGCAGTGCTGTGGCAGAGGTGATGTCCACCCTCTGCTCATGCCATCGTTTTCCCTGCCATCATGGAGCTTCCCCTTGAGTCTGTAAGCCAAAATCAACCCATTCCTCCCATCAACTTACTTTTGGTTGGTTCTTTGTTGCATCAATGAAGAAATTGACTACAACAGTGTTCCAATAATGTCAGTGATGGGTGTGCTTGGGGAAGGGTCTGGGAGGACAGAGGTGATGTAGTAGAGAATGCAATGTTAGAAATCAAGATACAGGTGGGGGCTGCTCTGGGCTAGGAAAAGGTCATTTTGTCCATCTGCACATATGTTAAGGAAGAATTATAGGACATGGCTATTGGAGTGGAGGGATGTCAGGACCTGAGGTGCCAAAGTCTTTGATGGGGAATCCCATAGATGCTGACCTAGCAGAAATGAGTGAGGAGAAGGCAAGGCAGAGAGGACTGTGGCCTGGAATCTCCAGGAATGTTCACAGTATCTCTCACTCTCCAGCCCCTGTCTGTCTCTTGTGCTCACTTCCTCAAGGAAACAACTGGATTCTGTAATTTTTCCCCAACTTATAGTTTGCGGGCTTTCTCATTCTGTTTCTACCAACGTAAAGCCCTAGAGATTTTCACCATCTGCTAATCAGAGCCTCTTTGGACCAACTAATCAAAAAGTATGTGGCAATATGAGCATTGTATTTTCTTGGAAATTACTTTTGCTATTTGAATATGCTTTGGAGTATATCAAAGCTATAATTTAGTACATATTCAATTTTGTTATTAGACAGTAGAAACTCCTGTAACTCCATATTATGGTCTCCCCTCCTTCCCTTCACCCTGTTACCAAGACAATATAGAGAGAGTATTTGTTCTTATGATGGTTGTTAGAATTTATGGTAGAAAGGTTCCAATTTCTCAACTTCAGTTAAAATTGTTATATTCTTAGTTTGCCTTATATTGACTTGTAATAATGTCAACCACTTTTAAAAAATATAAAGCATTGAATTAAATATCAATCTCACTAGAAAGAGTGCATTTTATTTTTAATAATTACCAAATATTGTTGGCTACTTGGGGAATACTGTGTAAATGAGCATTTTAATTGCTAATAGAAATAAACCACTTAATCCTTTTTATTGCCCAATGGGATTTTTAAAAAATCCATTAATTAACTTAAAACATATTAGTATTACATACATATACCATATATATGCTTTTATGGTTTTCATTATACAGTGGATATATATATATATGTGTGTGTGTGTGTGTGTGTGTGTGTGTGTGTGTGTGTGTGTGTGTGTGTGTATTCCTATAGTGGCTTTTGGACTCATATCCTATTTCAGTGTTATTGATCAGTACTATTTTCGGTACGGACTTTCATGAATGTGCAAAGTGTTTGCCTTACTTGAGGTTTTCCTTTCACAGTTTTTAAATGTGGGCCATACAAAGTCACACTGAAATTGTGAAGGTCAGATCTAATAATACTGCTTTATAAAGTTATAACAGTGTCTATAAACGTGAAGCAACTTATTCCCTGGTCTGTGGGATGTACTATTTTACATGTCAAGAGTAAGTGAGGCCCCATGTTGTATGTGCTTCTGCATGACTCAGCACACAGTTCTCCATGTGAAAATGGCAAGATTTCCTTCCTAAGGAAACATAAGTCTGGGCTATGCTTTCTTGAACCTTGTTCCTCTGAAGGGTACTTTGGACAGACTTGACATTGTTTCCTGTTGTGGGATCTTGCCTGAGCCTCACACTCCATCTCTGCGTCACACAGGAGGGTTCTTTTAGGTCTGTGAATGTTACATGTATTCATTCAGTCTCTAAGGAGTTAGTTACCCATATCCACACTCACTATTAAAAAATGATCTTACCACACAGTCGGTAACTTTAATGAATTGTCTTCTAGAGTATTCTAAAACTAATCGTGATAACAGACATAATTAGTTTAAAAAGTAAAAAATAGACATTTTTCACCTGAATTTGTTGGAAATTGCCTGAAAGTTGTAAGCATTTGTAAGTTACTCAGCCGTGGTTAGTTAACTTGTGTAACTATATTCACTCTCGGAAGCAGAATGGGATGGATTTATAAGACTCAGAAGCTCAGAAAGGTAAAAGATGCCACAAGGCCTCTCCCCAAAGTTAAGCAGACAGTGAACAATGGCTGGGTTAGAGGAGACCCAGGGAAGCTTTCTGAAAATGGGCCCAGAAGCTTGACCACTGGGCTTTCCTGAGTTCCACCTGCTTCAGTGGACTTTCCATCCAGCATCGCTGCTGAAATAACCTCTGTAAACTCACAAGTTCACCAAGCTAGACTCGGGAGATTTCATTTATTGAACCTATGTGGATGCCCTTTCTGAGGTGAATAGGTGTTTGTTTAAGCTTTGCCAGGGAAGTCACAAAACAGACCCTAACTAGCAGCTCAGGAGGAACTTGAATCAGACTCAGATTGTGGCAGAGGATAAGGAAAAACACAAAGAGCTGTTTCTAATCTAAATCCAAATTCAAAAGCGTCCTTTGAGTCTGCTGTTTGATATTTAGGTCAAAATCTACCAAAGGTACTCTAATCCAAGTGATCAGCAGCGTTTCGGAAACCTCAGAGGAGCAGGCGCTGGCTACAAGCTCAACATGGAGATTAATCTTGGCCTGCATGTCTTTAGCAGTTCATGCCGCAGTAAAGCCTAATTAAGGTTGGTAATTAGAAAGTTAAATTATACAGCCAATCTCAGACTTGGAAGGGTCCTTTATGTCACCCCTCCATGTTACAGATGGCCAGGCTGGACACGACGTCCATGGCTTGTTCATGCCAACGCTATGTATTGCCCTCTTCAGCCAATTCATTAGATGAGAACAGTTTTTCAGACATGGATGAGTATATTAAAAAAGCAACAAGGACATTGTTCCCATGGCCCCTGGGTGTGTGTGTGTGTGTGTGTGTGTGTGTGTGTGTGTGTGTGTATGTCCTAAAACTTTGTGCAGAGTCCTTCATTCAGGGCATGAACCTTGGGTTTGGTTAACATCTCTTTAATGCCACCAGCTAAGGTCAGGGGCAGCCCTGTGGCATCTTTGTGAGGCTTGTTCCTTGAGCCTGGGATGGAATAGGAAGTTCTGCCTGGTTGGATTGTTGGTGCCCCTCGCTGTGGCTGGAATGTGCTGCTTGCTGAATAAAATAGTGGTGATTATCATTTTATTCCCATAGAACACTCAGAAGAAAGTAAATGATCTGGCAATCAGAATCAGTAAAGTCTTGTATCTACTATACATTATGATAAATTTTCAAGCAGTCCTAATCAGTAATGCATTGTATCTACTATACATTATGGTAAATTATCAGGCAGTGATAATCAGTAATGCCCTTCTCCTTATATATTATGGTAAATTATCTAGCAGTCATAATCAGTAATGCATTGTATCCACTATACATTTTGGAGAATTTGTGTTTTTTTTTTTTTTTCTAAAACACCATCATAGAAATACCACCTATCGCAAGAGCTGAAAATAAGGACCATTAAGTAATTACTGGGTCAAAGTATTTACTGGATATCCTGAATCAACATTCATAAGCCTGAGTTCTTAAACATGGGCTCAGGGACTCCTGCCTTACAGTTCCTGCATTCTCTACCTCACAGACAAATTGGAACTCCCAAAGAAGGATCGGATTCACCCAGCAAATCTCACAGAAAATAAAGATGGAATCATGTCTCTGAGAAGACATGAGCACTCCTAGGATATATAAAAATACAGCAATACAATTTATTCGGTAGGAATTGTTGGAAGTATTTGTTGAAAAGGAAGAGTAGGGAAAGGGTACATTCCAGGATCCATCATTCCATTGAAGGTGAGGCCATGGGAAAGGGAGACACAGGCAGCAGGCAGCATAGGAGCTCTCTGTTGAGTGAGTCCTATGCAAGGACCTTCCTGTGATTGCTATTCTACATGACCTATTCATCCCAGTCTTTTGCATGTTTCAAATATTGCTCATTAACATACTTCTAAAGATATAGATCTCTTCTCTTTGATGCTTTCCATGACCAATCTCCTCAACCTCACACATAACTTTTCAAGTAATTATTTTGCCTTCTCATCAAAGGTGAGGAGACTGATGCTTAGCATGACAGAGAAACACAGGGATGACATAGCTCTGGCTTTGTAAGACCAAGAATCCTTTCTTTAGCAGGAAAAAGCAAAGTGTAGACTTCTGATCTAATGGAAGGGCCAAGGTGTCCAAGCTGTGTGCAAAGGACACCAAAAGAGTGAAAAAGCTTCCATGGTTACGTGTTCATTTGGACGGAGAAACTCCAGTGTCTCACACTGAGTGTCAATTATCACAGTGAAGTGGGAAGAAGCTGCTGAGGGATGTGAGGATAGTGGGCCATTGGATCAGGGTAGCTGGATATGCCAACTGAGAGGAGCATGGGAAGGTTTTTGCTTCGGGTGGGAAAGCATCTGAGGATTGGACTTTAGCATGCATTGAATGAATGCTGGCCTGTCCCCAGAATCTCTGTTGCAACAGGACTGGGCGGGACCCACAAATGTGCATGGGCAGGTGGAAGCCATACTCTTAAATGAGATGCCCTGGGCTTAGGAAATGAGAACTGCTTCTAACAGGTTGATGCTGGCAGAGCCATAGAGGGTGGTAGGGCAGGAAGACTGCCCAGGAAGAGTCCAAGCGAGCCATAGCAGGAGCCTGGGTAGGTGCCAGTGGAGGTGGACAAGAGAGTGCATCTGAAGAGAATGTAGCAATGCAGATGTTAATACAGCTGTAGAGACTTCAGGGCACAAGGACACCTAGGCCTTTGCTGGAAGTTACTGAACAAAGGGTAGAACCACTGAGTGATGGAGAAACTAGAGAAAATGCAGTCACTCTTTTCATCTTTTGGACATGAGAAGGTGTGGAGAGATACCTGGTACTAACCTTTAGGTGAGATGTCTTAAAATAGAATGTGATCATTTCTTTCCATTAAAGCATTGAAGCTGAACTAAACAATATCGTTTTAGAGTTCTTAACACATTTGTGTTCTCCCACTTTCTATTGGCCTCCTAATTAACTGTATCAATCGGATTAAAACCCAATTTTCTGGGTCTTAAGAAGAAGTTTCTTCCATGAAAATGCAGTCTCTCAAAACTGGAGATGATTACTAGGCATACACCCCCAACCCACACTTCTGGAGGATTGAAGGGAAGAGCCAGAGACAGTATTTTCTCAGCACTCAAGGGGGATCTTGACAGACCAGAGGTGGTGGTGCAGAAGCATAGCATATAGAATTTGCAAAAAAACTTCAAAGTCCTTTTTGAACTCCTAAGGAGACCATGAGCAGAAGCCATGACCTTCATCTGCAGCTCGTCTCGCTGCTGTGTTCTTCCCACAGAGTCACATTGGTTTAGTCTAGGATCTTACAGTTAGGCCAGGCCAATCGTCATGACTGCCCCATGCATCACAGGTGGATAGATTTCAGAAGCTGAATTTCTAAGTTCAGGAAATCTATAACATTAGCAATATTATTAAAACAAATGTGTATTATGTAATGAATGAATGAATGAATGAATACTTTTTTCAGATTACTAGGTTGTGGTCTTGGTATATCCATCAACCTGTTTTATTATACTTAATGATAATTAATTACAACTCTCTTAATACTGAGAAAATAATCTCAGCTTTGCTACATGTGTAATTTCTAAGATGGGTGAGAATGTAAGACAGAACCAGGTGGAGTGTATGGTGCTGAGAATGTAACTGAAAAAGGGGGATTCTCTTACCAAACAGTGACAGTGAACAAATTAAACCATGAACCTTAAGCTATTTTCTCACTTGAACACATGGGGATGAGACTTGTAGTACTGTGCTAAGTAATATGACTTGAATAATGAAATGTCTGTTGTGAACTTGCTTAGTGCTTTGTACATTCTAAAGACAACGTGTATATAATTTTCTTTATCTTTCTTGTGTTGATAATGTTAAATAATTGAAATTGTGAATTTTGGGAAGTTCCTCACAGCTAACAGGTTACTTACTGAGAATAATGATGAAATAGTTTATGTGCACTATATGAAAGGGTTAACTAGAGCTGGGGAGTGATTGTTGACCATGATCATAGAACCCACTGGGGTGGACTGACAGTATTTGTGATGGAACCACTCATCACTGTGAGAACTGCTGGTTTTCCTGGAACACAAACATAAAAAAGAGTGGACAGCGTGGTTACATTTCCCCTGGCTTAGGAACTGGCCCAGTGTGTAAAGCAGATGGTCTGAACAAGGAGAGAACTTCAAGTCCTGAGGGTCTCAGTTCAGTGGTTCATATATTGTATTAGCTGAGTCCTGGGGAGAAGTCAGTGGGAATAGCAGGAAGTTTAAATATGCACATTGTCTAAAATGCAAAAAGTTGTAGTAGAAAGAGTTCACAGTGGGGGCTTCAGAAACAAATATGCCAAAAAGTTGTCTTCATCAGCGGTTATTCTCTATGGCCATTTCTTTCATTTTGTGGTTTTTCTATAAGATCAGCTTGAGATATGAACACATCCCAAAGAAGGAACAGACTTCTTTTGGAGTTGAAATGTGAAAGAATTATTTGAAGGAAGGTGTGCTGTGTAGATGCCTACAAAGGGGAGTTCTTCTGGCTTCAGATGATGGCAGAGCTAATGAGAAGATGGGAGGAATAGAACTTTTCCTATTTAGCAAAGGACCAGTGTCATTACATTAGGCTGGAAGCAAATGTTCCAAACAAATCCTGACAATATGGGGCATTTGACCTTAGAAACAGGAGTCAAGGACTCAGAGGCTTCAGAGCAGTGTTAACAGAGAAGTGTGAGGTGAGAGCAAGGTCTGAGGAAATGTGGACGTCCACAGAATAGCAGCTATTGGTTGTGATGGTCACAGCCTGACCAGGAGGGTATGTTGTACAGTTTACAAGGCACTTCACATATATCATGGTATTTTGTGGTGGATAATAGGAAGGGCATAATGTTTATGGAAGCAAGGGAGCTATGAAATTAACTAACCTCAAGATTTGAATGAAAAAGATGGGTGAATTGTTTTCTCATCCTTGAGCAACTATACAGGTTTGGGCTTTTGTAAATGCAAAATTTCAGATGACAAAAAGCAGAGAATGAGAACCGAGAGAAAAACTGCTGTATGCTCATGACTTGGACCTAATGCCTGGCCACAACCAATTTATGGAAGAAAAAGTGTTTAGGCTTACAATTTCAGAAGGTAGACTCTGTTATCATTGTGATAAAAGCATGAGAAGGAAGCCATGATCACATCTGCAGGGAGGATGTAGAACAAGATGAATGCTGGTACTCAAAGAACATTCTTCTCTTTATCTACTCCAGGACCCCAGCCCACAGAATGGTGCTGTTCACAATTAGGGAAGATCTTCCCACCTCATTTAATCTAGTCTTGAAAATTCCTCACAGAATTGACAAGGGATTTGTTTCTGTGGTGATCCTTTGAAGTTAACCAATGAATAACTATGACCAACTTCCAAATTTTTTCTCACATTATAGTATATCCCAAGGGTATTTCTACCCTATAAGCAGTTGCCACATCCATTCAATAGAGGAATTTGGGGGTTCCTTGACCATTGTACCAATATCTGCCAATGCACATATAATTTGAGGGTGTTCCCACATCCTTGACATATGCATTTGAAGAATAAAATTCACACACCAGAGGATAAGGTTCAGAAAGATTCTATTATAGCTTAAAGCTTTAGAAAGGAAAAGAGAAAGGGACTTAATCCCCGAAATTAAGAGTTGGAAGCAAGGTGGGAGCTCTTCTTGACCAGGGAGGCAAGAGGTAGTTTGAGAACCCCCATAGCGAAGAGGAGAAAGCAAGGCATTTCTCTTGCCCAGGGAGGCAAAAAGGGGTTTGAGAAGCCCACCTCTAGATTCAGGTTGGGGTGTTTTATGAGCTCTCTGGATGTGTGGCTGGTGTAGACCATCTAGTCCTGAAGCCAGCTGTCAGTGGTCAGGACTTCTGGAAAAAGACAATCGTCTTGGAATATTAATCCTCAAGGAAGGGCCTTCTCAAGAGAAAGTAGAAGCACACTCTGAAGGGGACAGATAAAGAAAGGCCAGATCCTTCTGACTTATAGTAAAGTGAAATGATCTAGATTTTTCCCTACCGGCCCAAGGACAGTTAGCCAAGAGAAAACGATGCACTTTGGGGTTCTCTAAGCTGTCAAGGCAATTTATATCTGGACACATTGTCCCTTACAAAGCTACCAGAAGTGTTCTCAAAACCAAATATTCATTACGACCATTCACTATAGTCCTGAAAACAAAAGGGGAGCAGCTTCCCTGTGACAAATGCATGCTCCTGTAGGAAAGGATTTAAAGGCATCTTTACTTTTGTCCTTTTCTGTCACCTGGGTGCTCTAAAGGACCTTCTTGGAAAGCTTTATGAATATCCAAACTTACTGGATGGGCTCACAGGGCAGGACAGGAATATTCTTAATGCTGCTTGTAATCTTGTCGTAGAATCCTGTGGGAAAAGGAGAGTATCCATTAGGAGACTTGTTTCCATGGTCCTTTGGAAACTGTCACAGGTCATCTGCATGTAAGTTCCATAGCAGTGAGAAGACAATGTGATGTTAGCATCACACTGGGGTCGGCTTGAGAGCTAGAGCTAATGATATGTATTCTAGGCATAGCTATTCCTTAAGAAAAATAATTAGTTTTAATCCTCTTGCAAAAATCATCAAGAGTAATGAGGTAGCCATCATCTTGCCAATTAGTCTGCAGCCTTAGGTTAGCTGGGAAACTGGGGGTTTATGAGGCATCGACTGTGTCCCTGTTAGTTGGGTGAAACTCACTGTAACACTACACTTACATGAAGAGCATTGTGAAGAAGATATGGAAATCTGAAGTGACCTCAGAATACTGAAAGATGGTTGCTGCATATGCTGGGGTTTAATGTTGCCTCTTTCCTGCTAGGTGAGCCCATTATGGCTTTATCAGACTCCATTCAAATAATAAAATACACAAGTAAGATTCTAATCCCCAAGATTTAAAGGAAGTTGTAAGAAGGGAGCTGGGGATTAGAATTTAAAGAGTACCCAGCTAATTCCAACGTACCTCAAAACTTAAGGAGTACCTGAATTCTTGTCTATAAAATCAAAGAGCTAAAATTTTAGACCACCAGACGATAAGGTATCCTGGGAGACTTTATTTAAAAGAAAATGGAAAGTTACAGAAATCTCCAGCCACTAGCGTGAAGAGAACACATGGGAAAGATTTGAGCCAAATATCTACATAGAAATCTGTGCTGGTCAGCCAAACAAGCAGAAGAAGGAAGGATATCAGAGGGCTCCCATCATGAGAAAAAATGTTCATGGAGGAAAGAACCCCAGGCCCACACTACAGCCATCAGGATTGTGATGAGGGGGCCTTACCCAAGGCTTGAACCCTAGAGACTCAGATATTCTACTAGTGAGTCATGTAGGGGAGAGAGAGGAGAGAGACAGAAATTTTCTATCCCAGTGATTATATGGCCCAAGTAAGTAGAAAGACAGCTGGTTGGTCTATCCTTGACCAATCAGTTTCAGGATTAGGTTTGAACTCTAGTTGGAGACACCTCCCACTCAAAGAGAGGGGGTAAGGCATGAGTTGAGTATAGCCTGCCTGAAAATACAAGTTCAAGGACACTCCTGGTTATCTTTGGAGGTCCTAAACATTTTGACCTGTCACAAAGTCTAATATAGTATCAGAAGTAATGTTTAAATTTTGAGAGAGAAAAAAAGAAAAGCTATAAAAGCTATACAAAATTACTCAGTCTAGAACATTCTAGAACTGTAAGCATTCTAGAGTGGGTGAGGCCCCTGGGACGAGGTACCATGTCTCCTGCTGATCACCTAATAGTTTATTTCATCCCCAGGATTTTGAGGCTAAGAAACCAGCATGAAATTGTCTAGCTCAAGACAATTTGGCAGCCAGTGACAAGCTTCTAACCCCTAACAGAGTGTATTTCCATTAGTGCCTAAATTAAATTTACATCAGGGAGAACACAAAAGGCAGACTTCCGTAAAAGCTGTCTTAAGTACCGCCTTGATTAGAACAGAAAACAGAGACCCTGATCCCAAAATCAAAGTAAACAGCTGGTGAGAAGGAAGGGTCCAGGGGTTTGGAAGATTGCTCACACGGTCCATGACCTCTGCTCAGCGAGGCGAGAGTAGATCTTGGCACTGTTTTCCCAGGGGCTTGTGCCATGCCTGGGAATAAAGAGAGAGTGGACAGCTGTGTCTCACATCTTCAGGAGCAGAGGCTCTGATTATTGATTTGAAAACTTAGAAGTTTTGTCTATGTGGCTTTATAAAAGATATTTATACAGGAGGCACTTCCAGTGCTATTTCTGGGGAGGTCAAAACCAATCTAGTTAACTCTGAGTTTATATTCTCTCTCTCCTCTCTCTCTCTCTCTCTCTCTCTCTCTCTCTCTCTCTCTCTCTCTCTCTCTCTGTCTCTCTCTCTCCTCTCTCTCTCTGTCTCTCTCTGTCTCTCTCTCTCTGTCTCTCTCTGTCTCTCTCTCTCCTCTCTCTCTCTGTCTCTCTCTCTCTCTCTTCCCTTCTCTTCCTCCATTCTTCCTTACCTCCCATTAAATTTCTCAAAGGAGCTCCAAGTCTCCAATTTACTCCTTAAGTTTTGTGGTACATTGGAATTAGCTGGGTACTCTAAATTCTAATCCCCAGTCCCCTTGTTACAGTTTCCTTTAAATCCTGGGGATTAGAAATTTACTTGTGTATTGTATTATTTGAATGGAGTCTGATAAAGCCATTAATGGGCTTACCTACCAGGAGAAATTTATGAAATTCTTCCAACAGAATTTTCTAACTCTATTCAGATATCCCTGCTACAGATAGAAATGTGTAAAGGAAGTAACAAGATTATGAGTGATCCCGCTTTTAAAAACCCTTAAAACTAAATTTTCCTTCACAAAGCCCTATTCTTTCCTCTTGGAAAATTGGGCCGCTGTAAAGAGTACAAAGAGTACGCTGCGTCAGTGGGGAAAATGGAGGCCCATTGCTGAGGCATAAACACCACTGTATTGAAGGAAAACAGTAATTTGCAAATGACCCACAGTTTTTGAGAGTTCATTTAAATAAATAAATATTTAATGAGAAAGAAAATGGAAGTTAATGGTACTTTGATCTTAGCCACATTCTCAAAATTGGCCTGAGCACAAAGTAATGAGCTTTCTGTGCCCTGGCCCTGCTCGTACAGCTTTTCCAATGTCTGAAACATCCACTCTGACTTCCAGGAATCCATAGCTCAGTTATTGATCTTCGTCCCCCTTCCTCTTTTTCTCCCTATTTTTTGTCTTGTCCCTCAGCATGCTCAACAATTATATGCTCTTTCTCCTAATCAGTCCAATGTCCACATCTTAGTCCATTTCCTTTTTTTAACAAACTATCTGACGATGGGCACTTTACAAAGAAAATACTAGCTCTTGTTTTTGAAGGCGTCTGAGAGCAGCCTCCAGCCTCTGTTGAGGGTCTCTGTGGTTGTGTTACAACAGGGTACAGGTCACCATGATGGAAGTACATGTAAGAGGGAGAGGTCACATGCAGAGACAGGAAGCCAGGGAGACTTGGGATCCAGGCTTTGTTGTTGTTTTTAAGGTTCACCCTTATGGGAGCAAACCCCTTTGTCATAAAATATCTATATTTATAATTAACCCCTTCTGTTGATAGTGGTTTGTATACCCTTGCTGAAGACAAAACTCCAGTGGCTTAAAGATCTGCCAGGAGGCCCCACCTCTTAAAAGATCTATCATATCACCATCAGCTCGTTAGGGACTGAGTCCTTGACATTGGAGAAGAGGGGCATGGGGCATCTTAACCAGGGCCCACCTAGTACCTTTATTCTAACCCAACAGAGCTCAGAGACACCTGGGAATTTGTGAGAAATGTAACCTCCTACTACCCTCAGATGCTCTGCCTGCAGTGGAGTGAAAAATCTGTACTTTAACCTATCTTCTTGGATACATATATATATATATATATATATATATATATATATATATATATATATATATATATATATATATATATGTGTGTGTGTGTGTGTGTGTGTGTGTGTGTGTGTGTGTGTGTGTGTGTGTTAGTTTGAATACATGTCCCCCAAAAGTGTTATAGGTATATTAAAGATTGTAAATTGTCTCCAGCCTTCTGGCTGGAGGAGGTCTCACTTTGGCCTGGCTTCCTGAGGTCTGGCCCTTAGGTATTTCCAAATTGGATGTAAAGTTCTAGGGATACATATGCAAAAGAGTAGCCAGAACTCAAGTCTGGCAATCTTGTTGTTATGTGAGTTACAGTGTTACAGTGTGCTTGCTTGCTTCTGGAGGTGCTGGGCCTTTGTCTCTGCTTGGATCAGTGAAAGGGGGCCAGCCTTTCCTTAACTTCCCCTGGATCTGTTACTTCAATAAATACTTTCCTCCCCAAAATTGTGCCTGGTTTAGAGATTCATCCCAGAGGTGTGTGGCTGACTATGACAATATGTATTCCATCTAAAGAAAAGAAACTCCACCTGTGATCACATTCTTCTCTCCTCTTCTTGGCCTTTCCCAGCACTATGAAGTTCCTGTAGTATTTTATTCGCTTCCTTCTCTTGTTGCTTTTATTTTCCAACCCACTGTTAAACATCTGTGTGACTTTGCATCCCTGGTGATTACACATTTGGGTTGAACTTAGTGTTGCCAGTTAATTTTAAGGCTTTCTGAAGTTGCAAATATAATGTGATTTATAGATTGCTAGATTCCTCTTTGCAGCTCTATCTGACCACAGTAGGCCCTTACTGTGGTGCTTACTTGGGATTAATCCAGGAAAGAATTACTGAGTAAGCGGGAATGTGTCTTCTCAATCCATTAACTATTTTATCAGACATTCTAGAAAAATCTGGACACAGGGAAGGAGCTGGACAGCCCAGACCATGATCTTAACTCCTATGGAATATTACTGTATAATAAGTATTGTGATTTTATTCCTGCTTTGATTTCTTAAAACAGACTTATTAATGTGTTTTTATCCTATTTTAGGGTTCTCTAGAGGAACAAAAATGATAGGATGAAAATGTATTATAAAGGGGATTCATTGGATTAGTTTCTAGGCTATGAGCTGGGTAGCTCAACAGTAGCCAGCAGCAGGCTGGAGAGTCTGAGGACCCAGTGGCTGCTCAGAACCCCGAGGCTGGATGCTGCTCTGCAGTCACCCAAAGCCTGGAGGGTCCTTGGAGAACTGCCAGTCTTCACCCACATTGGAAGGCTGATGAAGAAGGGTCCAGTGTCCAGGACGGATGGCAGCAATTGAGTAGATGTGCTTGCCAAAACTAGCACAGGCAGCCAGGCAAACATCCCTGTCCCTTCTACGTCTTCTTATACACTGGTCACCACTGGAAGTCCCCCCCCCACTCTTGGGGAAGAGTTTCCTCGAATAATCTTTCATGGAAATGCCCTTCCAGACCTGCCCAACAGATGGTTCTCTTACTTGATTCATCTTACCCAGTTGGCAATAGAACTTAACTCTCTTATTTCTTATAGCCTTCCAAAAGCAAGGGAAGTACTTTTCATGCCAACGTTTGGATCAATCAATGAAAGTCTAGTCCTATTAAGGAGCTTGTCCAAGTTGATGTAGGATAAATTTGGCAGTGGACTGTGTTTTAAAGCAGGGTTTGTCTAAGCTTGTAGAGTAGGTTGCTACTATCACCTGTGCCAGGTGAATTATTGTGAACATTCATTCTCTCATGGATTCAATAAAAAATATGTGATCAACCCTTGCTTTGGGGGTGTACTGATATGGGCCATTCAAATGTAAGAAGGTAGATATGGTCCTTAGCTAGACACAGTCTAGTGAGGTGAAAATAAGTAAGCCATTGCACTGTCTGTTGTTGTTGTTGTTTACTTTTTTGCATTTGTATGTGTATTGTGCATGTACATGAGTTTATAACTAGGCACACATGTATGCATGGCTTTACATGCACCAGTGTCCACGTGCTTCTGGAAGCCAAATTCCTGCATCGTTTTCCTCAGATTCTCTCCAACTTAATATTTTAGACTGGGTCTCTTACTTTACACAAAGCTCATCCATTTGGGCAGACAAGCTAGCTAGCAAGCCCTGCAGATCTTCATCTGCCTTTCTATTGCTGGGGTTACTGACAGGTACATGACACCATGCCCAGCTTCTACATGGGTGTTGGGGATCTGAACTAAGTACTTACTGACTGAGTTGTCTCTCTACCCCAGTAATTCTTATTATGATTCATGATATGACCCCATCCCCAGAAGGGAATCATGAGGCTGTACTATCTATATAAGCTGGAGCTCACGGAAGACTTCCTAGGCCTTACAGTTTGAAAAACAAACAAGGCTCCATAGGAAACACATTGGAAAAAACGGGCTATGTGAAAGGATGGGACTGCAAAAAAAAAAAAAAAAAAAAAAGATCAGCGTATGCAAGAAGGAAGAGGAAGAAACACAGTGCCAGGTTGAAGGATTCCCACGCAGTGCTAGGAAACTGTGCCCCATGGAGAAGGCAGGCAGGGGAGGGGGGTGCTAAGACCATGAGAGCTTTGAAAGTTTATCGGAGAAGTAGAAGGATGAACGTCAGGCATCCCACCATATTCTATCATTTTACCTGCTGTGTTGTCTTGCATTTTAAGTGTTCTGATTGGGTGGCGTCCCCCTCCCAAAATTTATACTGAAGGAGTTTAAAGACCTAAGTCCCGGAGTCTCAGAATGTGACTATTTGGAGACAGGGTCTTTAAGGAGGTTATTAGGATGAAGGGAGGTGATGTGACTGAGCCCTACTCTATGACAAGAGTCCTCGTGAAAAGAGATGACAATGCAGACCCACACAAAGCAAAGGTTGTGTGTGGACATAGGAGAAGATAGAGAGACAGGCGAAGAATCTGCCTCTCATCTTTGATCTCAGACCTCAGGCCTCCAGAACAGTGAAAAAGAAAACACACTCACGCTACTTAAACCCCATACAGATGTGGCAACACTGGGAGAAGGTTGAAATTGACATGAAGCCGGGGTGCTGTGGGGTTTTTTTGTGGATGGCCTCAGGTCCACCTAATCAATGTCTGCTGAATTTTCTGTCAGTGAAAGATGGTAACACCAATATCACGTTTTCAAAGAATAATAAACAGAAACAATGACATCTCTCACCCTTTGGCATAGACTTATCTGGAGGAAGAATCTCTCAAAACTGTAGGATGAAGAAAGACGGAATTACATTCAGCCTCATCTCTGCTTGAAGGCAGTGCATACGTGAGCCCCTGCCTAAACTCAAATGAATAAAACTCACCCTAAGGGGTCCAGATCGTCTTTCATGCCCACTTGACAATCAGTCATGTGCAACCAGCCATGCCTACAGCTACCTGAAGACACAACTTCCCCTGTCACTCCGCAATATCACAAATTACACAAGGTCACAAGCTTGGAGAGCAGGCAATGAATGATGTGGAGCTACAGGGCAGGAAATAGGCAAGAAAATTCCATGGTGAGGCTCTAGGGACTCTGGGGTACAGAGCCCAGTGCTCACTGACCTCAGGGTTGTTCTTGGAGGTCACTTCCTCATCAGTATCATCCCTAACCCTGTGGGATAAACAGAAGTACAATTAGATCTATCATATTAGAATAAGAGCGGCATGTCTTCCCTGAGAAAGAAGCAAGGGAGAAAGATATAAATGTTCAGTTTTTCCTCATTTTCACTGTTCTTGGAAAATCACTGGAAAGGCGTGCTCAGGAATGTAGCATATCCACTGAGCTCCAGGGATCTGCCTGCCACCACCTCCCCAGGGCTGTGGGCAAACACAGACTACCAAACCTGGCTTTTCACATGGGTTCTAGTGCACAGCAAACACTTAACTGACTGAACTATTACCCAGCCCCTCATAACGCTATTTTGAAATGAGTCAAGTATATGTTTGAAAGATGAGTTTAAATTAAGAAATAAACAGGTAATTCTGATTAACCAGACCTGAGCCAGATTTTAGCGAGAAAGATCAATGGCATAGAATACTTTGACGTATCTATCTATCTATCTATCTATCTATCTATCTATCTATCTATCTATCTATATGTGTGTAATATATATTTAACACTATGCCATGATATAGGGGAGAATATAAATTTTTCCTCATAGAAAAATGGGAGTTAATCTCTGTAATTAAGAATTAAGACTCCACAGCAAGACGTCTTCTGAGAATAAATTCAAGTCAAGAGTATCCAATAAGAAATACAAAACTTTAATTTTCAGGTAATACACTATGAAAGCTAATAGTATACTCTATTTCACAGTCATTTAGTAATTATTCAAACGCATAACCTCCTGCTGATTTTTAAATGTCTTTTTTTTTTTTTACATCTTGTGCTTTTTCATCCATTTAGGTCTTTCCCATGTTTTGATGGAATGGAATTTTTTCTCCCAATAATGAATGAGCATGCTGGTATGTGTGTGTGTGGGGGTGGGGGTGTGTGTTTTTGTGTGTTTCAATACTAGCCAAATAGGTTCCTCTGAATTTATGGATCAATGTGAAAATTATTTAAATAAATGAAGTTTGTCACAATCACACTTTCTGACTTCTTAAAAGTACTTGGGCTTTTCTAGACATTGGTAGAAAAGCTTGAATACTTCTCAGAAGTTAAAAAATGATTCTAAATTCTCTTTTCTCTTCTCGTCCTTTCTCTTCCCTTCTGTTTCATCATGTAAAAAATATAGAATTAGGTATAGATGGCTGTCTCATTCTTAATTGGGGGAAGAGATTAGTTTGAGGATTAATATCTACAAATGCTGACAAGGCTTGTCTATGTTATGGGGATCTATCTGTCACCTACGTTCACACCCAGGGAAATCGTGAGAGAACGACTGAAGGAAGACCCCTGCATGGGTCACAGGCAAGGTAGGGACATAGATCTCATTGGTTTTCAAAGCCGCCAGCCCCTCTCCCGCTCTGTGTCCCTCTGCTTCTCCTGCGTCTGCCCTCTCCCTTCCATTCTCACCATGCTCTGTCCTTTTTCTTCATGACTGGCTGTCACATGGAGTGACTTCTTCTACTCTTTGCCTTTCCTTCTTTGCTTCCCTCAGAGTCAACCAGCTCCTAGAAGAGAGACTGCAAGAAGATTTTAAATAGAGCATCTTCAACTCAGATTTAGATAGCACAGTATCAAAAACTGGGCAAAAAATAAAAAACTGGGCGAGCAAAGATTTATAATCTGCACCATGACCTATGCCCACCCCACCCCACAGATCCCTGGGTGCTGGCAGAGACATGTCTCCAGGGTTAGAGACAAAGTATAGCTGTCACTCATAGCAGTGGAGAGAACTCCTCATTCCTATGTGTTTCCTCAGCCTTATTTCCCAAAGGGAGTCAATGCAAACAGTGGGGTATGAATCATTTGAGGTGTCCCACATTTAGGGGATCCCAGAAACTTCAAGAAAACCTGTCCAACCTATGCCTCAGAAGGGACATAATCCCTGTAATAGTGGGCAGCAAGTGCCTCCACATTGAGAAGGCTGGCGTGTGATCTCTGTCTTCCAAGTCTGTGCATCCTACAGACCTGCCAGACAACAAAGCTGAGAACCAACAGTGTTCCTGCCTCTGAACGCCCAGGGCAAGAATGTAGCCATACCCTAGAGAACTCTTTCTCAATATCCATGGGCAGGAGGTTAAAATTTGTAAAAAGAAAAAAATATTAAATGGAAAACTCAAAAGCCATGAATGACATATATATATATGTATGTATATATATATATATATATATATATATATATATATATATATATATACACATATATATTCCCAATTGAGGAATAAGTGAGTCTTTTTAATATTTGCTTAGTTTAGAAAAATGAAGATGGACTTAAGAGACCAAAAAAAAAAATACTGCTTAAATCCTCATCTCCAGAGAGATTTTGACATTCTATGAGGATGGAAGCCATGTGCATCGGTTTTGAGGCTCCATGGCCCCTCCTCCACAGTGACATCATAGCAGTAGAGGCCCTCCTCTATTCTCATGAAGGCCAGCACAAGGACTGGCTTGTTTGCTTGTTTGTGTACCTTCAAGGGACCCAGGGCAGTGTCATCAGATTACTTCAGAGACCTTTAATCCTTGTTAGGTGCATTCTTGGTAGAACAGAAATGAAGACTCTTTGAGGCACAGCTGTCATAGCTTCAGGGATCTCAGCACAATGATGTCTTACTACATGAGACCATCAACAGGCAGTGATGAGAAGAAACACTTTACATTTTCAACTTTTATGCTGGTTTTGTTTTTATTCTCATAGATATTAGCATACTCAGGAACTCTCTACCTCAGTTCCTGCTGTCACACTGGCTCAAAAGAGGCCGATGACACATTCCCCTGCATTGATCATTGATGGGGGGAAGCTTGGCCAACGCTCAGCAAAAGGTGAAGAGAACTCCACAACAGCATCTCTTTACATTCCCCACAGCACTGGCAAACAGAATTAATTAGAAGATGCACTCAGAGGACTCCTCACTCTCTTGATTTGGATAGTAATGTGCAGAGAGAAGTGAGCAAAGTACAAAATCCTGAAATGGTGTCACTCTCCTGGTACAGCAAGACATAAAGTATCATTTTTGTTCTGTCTGGTTTTTTAAAAATTATTTTTGAAGAGAAAGAGATGGGGCAATGAAAGCAGAGCGATGCACATCAAAGTAATGCATTAAAAGGGAGAGAAACTAGTAAATTATTTCTCTTGTAGCAAAACTCAAAACCATAGTAACAGAAAAAGCAAGAAAAATGACCTACAACTGACACAATAAAGCCAATAAAGCTCTATATATTTTTGTTACTATTTCTGTACTGAAAAGGTAATTTAAAGTCACAAGTATTTTTATCATAAAAGAAAGATGAAAATAAACATTTCATTAAATGGAATAAGATAATACTTAAGATAATAGGGAAGAGAAAATAAAGATAAGCACAGATATTGATGGAATTAAACAGAAAAAAATAATACCAATAAAAGATAATGTCATGAAGTTATAAAGCAGGCTACCATCTAGCTAGCTTGATTCTAGATAAATGGATAACAACAATGCAATCTAAAAATAGTAAGAATTAAAAGGAGACAATGTAAGGCAGAAAAGCAAAAATCAATAAGAGAAAGACAGGTGTGATCCAAAATATGATTCCTGAAAAAGTGAAGCAAATTATTTTGAATGAAATATGGTTTGCTCAAATCAATTTAAAACTCATGCAAGGGCTGTGGAGAGGTTCAGTCATTAAAAGACACTTGCTAGGAAACCCAATGGCCCAAGTTCAACTCCATAGCTAGATCTAAAGTGGTTGATGCGTCTGTGATCCCAAATGTCCAAGGCAATGGGAGATTGAGCTAGGAGAGTACAGGTCTTGAGTGAGCTAGACTGGCCATATGAAATTAAGTGCAAAAACATTGCAAAGAGAGGGAGACCCTGTCTCAAGAGGGTGGAAAGAGAGAATAAACATCCTGAGTTGTCCTCAGACACCCACACCTTTGCTGTGTCATACTTTTGTGGGGAACATTTTTTTCTGAAGAGATATTAACACAAGTGAGCTCACCTCAGATAAGGCTCTGATGACAGATCAAAGTACAGTTGCATCAAAAGCAATTTTGGTGAGGTACTGAGTTTATCGGAGTTATGTACAGAATAAGGTGAGTGTTTGCTTACAGGAGCACAGATGACTTCAAGGCAGGTGCATCAACAAGAAGCCCATCCCCCACCCCAGCATTGGGGGCTTGGTGAAGAGTCTTTTCCCAAACAGTTGTTTTCTCTTCATATCATTTTAGAGAGAAGTAATGTAACGATTTATCCAGATTTGTTGACATTCTGAGTCTCCTGAGCTTCCTCCCACCATCCCAGGAGGAAATGTTTCAATTAGAAGGAAATTGTTATTCTTTATAATATATATACAATCAGTTTTTTTCCTCTAGAGAAACTTGTCTAATACAGGTACTATAAGGAAAAGTTAGAGAACAATAGAATATGAATTTATAAGTTATATGGAAATTGATATACACAGACATGTATATATGGTACCTATGTGTGTATAAATATGCACGTATAAGTAATTATATTTTAACTTATATTTTGATTTATATTTGTAAAAACAATATAGTCTGTTTCATATATATATGTATGTATATCATGGCTTGATCCAGGTGTCCTCCACAAACAAATGAACGTGTTCTGGGTAATTGATCCTCAGCTGATGGCAGTTTGGATTTTACAACCTCAATGGAGCTGTGTTGTTGGGGGCGGGATTTGGGGGTTATAAGCCAGCTTCCCCTTGCCAATATTTGGCACACCTTCCTGCTGCTGTTTCCAGTGCTGTGGCAGAGGTGATGTCCACCCTCTGCGCATGCCATCATTTTCCCTGCCAGGATGGAGTCTCCCCTGGAGTCCATAAGCCAAATAAACCCATTTATCCACAAGCTGCTTCTGCTTGGATTCTGTTTGCACAGCAACCAGAAAGCTGACCACATCTATAGCCTGCCTCCTCAGCTCTACTTCTAATTGTTCTCAACCAGGATAAACACAACAAAGGAAAAATTTATGTCATCTAATAATCTAAATCTTAGAATAAATGAAATAAGAATGATTTGTGAAAAATACCAGTGAGATCTTTTTCTTCAGAAGCCTTTCTTCTAAAGACAGCTATAACATTGAAAAGAAATTTAGTAGGCTAGAAATGTACAGTGCAAAGATCTTAATTTCCACCAAGTAATTGTGGGAACATGGAGACTGCAGAGGTCAAAGGCAGGAGCAGGTCTGGGCAGGAAGGTGAAAATATCAACAGCCAGAATGGAGCTAAGCCAAAGCCTCTGGGCAGGTTGAAGTCTTTTCCTGTCAGTGCCTAGACTCCCACATTGGATGGTCATGTTGCAGGTTGGTGGTACCATCACCATTACAGTCCTAGGTGTCTTTCTCTTCTTTCCTGGCTTCCTGTCAGGTGGTTGTGTCCTTTTTTCCATTTGTTATATATATATACTCAAGTCTGGTTTTCTTAATAAGATTTTAAAGCACCCAATGACCCTATTGTCCCAATTTACCTTGATAAATTTATAGGGAAGCACCCTTTTTACTTCTAGGAAAAAGTCATTTATCCACCTGTGCCTGTGGGTTGTGTCATAAAGCTGGTGACCATCACATATCCACCACAGTGTGAGTCATCCTGCAGGTGAAGGCAATGAAATAAAATGCTCCTCTATGCATATGGAGTAGCTGGGGGCAGGACAAACCTGAGCTCATCACATGAGAACAGAGGTTGATGAAAGCAGTCACAGGTGAAGAGGCGCCTATGACTTGCCTCTTCTCCCTAAAGTGTATGAGTTGGAAACTTAATTCCCAGTGCAGTTGCCACAAGGGTAGCACTGTAAGAAGTATATGCACATATATTGAGAAGTGTTTTTAATATATGCAATTACTATGTGGATAAAATTGAAGGTATAATGAATGTAATCAACAAAATAATAAGCACATCTCCATTATAGAAATCTTATGATTGCAAAATAATGGACATATTCTTGTTAATGAATAGTTCAAATTAGTCACATTAGAGAAAATAACGAGCTATGTAACCTATCAAAACCATTATTATAAAAATTATTCATTTAATGGTTTAATATCATATCAAATTTGTAGTATTATCCAAAAGTAATTTCATTACTGAATTGAATAATTTCTTCTGATGTATAAGTGAGAAATATAATCCATTTCTCATGGTGTATGATAAATTCTTCTAAGAACACTTTGGAGAATAATACTGGAATTATTTCCTTTTACTTATATGATGTTTAAATGTCTTAGGTTGTGGTAAAACAAATATAATGAGCTAAAATAGACAGTATAGTTGAAATATTAACAGTTATTAAGTAGAAAAAAAATGGGATGTGAGTGTGAGAAGGTAATGTACATAGTAGATAAAGATGGGTATTCTATTTCCAAGTGGGCATCAGATGGAGCTTCTCTTTCCTTTAGAATGATAAGTGAGTAAACTCTTGAGGGAACTTCAATTTTGTAAAAGGGAAGAACAACTAGGGTTCCACAGAAAAACAGAATAAAGAATATAATTTATTTTCATTGAAGTTTCCCAATAGTGGCTTTTTTAATGAATGGCACTTGTTTTCCAAACCTACTTTCCAAACTCTCGAATATCTTTATTTAATTTTTTGAATGGTATATACAATTCAGTCTTATATATCATTTTTATCTCCCATCACTGCCTTGCTCTAGCCAGCACAAGGGTGGACCATCGGATGGTTATGGACTGATTTGAATAAATGACTTAGAGCTAAGTAAAACATTTCACACAATGACCCCTCAATAATCTTGCCATGTTTACTATGTCCTGAGGTCTCTCAAATACAAGCCACAGTTAAATTCTGAACTAATTATAGATGGGTATGTAGAGCTGTCAATTATAGATTCAATTACCAGTGGCTTGTGAATTTAGAAATCTTCACAAATGCACTGATTAGAACAGAAGTGGAAATGAGTGTACTTGGAGTTGCGTTCCTTATGTAATTCTAGGCATTTTAATGTGATTAATTATGTTTTAAATTCATAAACTCAAAAATGTGCAAAGAACAAATATGTACTAAAAATTACTTTTGTTCTTGGAATATATATTATCCTACCCCAATAATACCATTTTAATATCTTAATTAAGATTTAAGTACTTAGTGTAGTTGGATCTGTATTTCTGGAATGATCCATTGCCTGAGGTGTGTTATAATATGCTCATAATATGCTGCTCACTAGTATCTTCCAAAATGGTATGGACACCCCAAGTTTGCTTACATGTATGTCCAGCTTTCAAATGACATAGCATTTAGAGTAGTGCAATTTCCTTGACTTATATCCACATCCCCTCTATAGTTCAGTGTTGGAGACTAAAATTTCTTTTATTTCAAAAAAAAAAAGTCCTGATGTAGATAGTAAGAGGAGAAAAATAATTAGTGTTTGAGCAACAGAAAGAGCGTGCATGCATTCTAATAGGGGTTTGAATCCTAGAATCATTTCACCTCTTAGTGTCCTAGATTGAGCTAGTTAATTGCCAGAGCCCAAATGTTCATATCTGTAAGATATTAGGATTCTTTATTGAAACTGTTCATATTATCATTAAAAACGGTAGATAAAGCACAAATGTTCCATGAAGCATCAACAAATGCTGGATATGTTTGATGGTTCATTTTGGTTGTCAACTCGACAGGATCTGGAATCTCCAAGGAGATGAGACTGTGGGCACACCTGGGAGGGCTTGTCTAGAACAGGGTAACTGGGGTTTGGGGAGCAGTGCTATTCCATGGGCTGGAGTCCTGGACTGCACACAAAGAAGAGAGCTGGCTGAGCACCAACATTCATCATCCATCCGCTGCTTCTTCCCTGCGGATCAAATGTAAGCAGTTGCCTCAGGTTCCTGCTGCCTTGCCTTCCCCACCATGGTGCACTGGAAGCAGAAATAAACCTGCCTGCTTTTGATGCTTCTGCTCAGGTACTTTGTCATAAAAATGAGACTCTAATACTAATGATAGATTATTGTCATTGTCATCTGAACAAGGTACATACACCTGCTATTTCTTGCTTTACAAGACCATTTTCTAGCCAGTGATTTTGTCTGAGAGCAGTTATTCATGTTAGGATTTAGTCAGGGAATTCAAGCCTGAGATGATGGTCAGACATGAATTATAGACATAGGCTGCTGAATTCTACTGGGAATGGAAGGAGGTCAGCAAGAGAAAACGGAAGCAGAGGGAACTGCCCTTTCCTCACTTGTGGTCATTTTGAAATCAGAATGTCTCTCAGACATTACTAAGGGCAAAGGGAACGTCAAAGAGACATTTCATTCTCTCTACCCCTTCCCACTAAAGCTCCACCAATGGCCTCATCCAGAGATTTCCCCATAATTATTCTGTCACCACCTACCAGCACATTTATCTACTTCCCTTTACCACCCATTTTTTTCCTCTCTCACTATGTTTATACATTAACCCAGATTTCAGTCTATATGAGCCAGTGATTTATAAAAGATTTATTTGGAGCTAACCTCTGTCGTAGCTCTTACAGACACAGTAGTGAACAAAATTCATCAAGTCCTTGTCCAATGGGAAGCTCTTATTGTGGTAGGAGGACACAGGCAGCATTTTACTGAATGTCACATACATAGAAAAGGGGTGTGTTGTAAAAGAAAGACAAGGAAGTAGAACAAAATCTGTTTGGAAATGGTAATCTGATGTCTTAATCAGTGGTCAGGGACAGCATCACTGAGACAGGACAACTGAGCAGCATTACCAAGAGAACAAGTCAGTAGGCGTGAGGAGGAAAAGCTGTCTGGGCAGGTGGAACTGCAGGTGCAAAGGCAGAAAAGGTCCGACCTGGTCTGAGAGGACAGAGGTGGGAATAGACTTGTTGAAGTCAGGTGACCAGGGGGCTAGAGGAGGCCAACAGAGGGCGTCTAGATTTTTCATTGGCTGTAAACACTTGGCTTTGAAGCTGAGTGATATGAGGAACATTTGAGGGCTTTGCACAGAAAGGTTACATGATGTGACCTGTGACTTTAAATGGCTTGTTGTACCTGCCTCCTTCGAATGAACTGAGGGGAAGCAAAGCAGGGCTGAGGCAGGCACACCAGTCAGGGAGCCACGGGCAAACTTTCTGATGATGTCAGCGATGAGGAAAAAGTGGCATCTTGAATAGATCATGATAATTCGAAGTACAAAAAGTTACCGCAAATGGAGACAGAAAAGATTAAGAGAGGACTTGGGGCCAGGATCAAGAGTGTGACATCAGATTCATCACCATCACCACCATGTGGAAGCTCTTGGACAGACACAGAATGTGTATGTTAGGCTGGAGTTTAGGGAAAGGCGTGGGAAGGTATGAAACAGGGAGAAGCCTCAGCACAATGTGTATGATGCCATGAGACTGAGGAGATCTTGAGGTGATCCAAGGGCTGGTCAATGCTGGCATCTCCTCCCCAGTAGTTCCTGATATGAGGAAAAAATAGGAAGGAGGGCTGTTGTTCCAGATGCAGTCAGGATCAGCTGCTGCAGAATGACCATCCAGACAGAGACTTCTACCAAACACCTCATTTGCCCACAGGACCTCCCTGGGAAACTTGATAGGAAGTATTATAGGGCTGGAGAGATGGCTCACTGGTTAAAGGTGCTTGCTTGCAAAGCCTGATGGCCCGGGTTTGATTCTCCAGGACACGTGTAATGCCAGATACACTTATATCTAGAGTTTGCTTACAGTGGCAGGAGGCCCCTGGCACACCCATTTTATCTCTCTCTGACTCTAGCAAATAAATAATAAATAAATATTTCTAAAATTATATAATGTGCCTGTTTGAATTAATTTCAAGTAAGCAACAAAAGCATAGAATATATATGTATATATATATATGTGTGTGTGTGTGTGTGTGTGTGTGTGTGTGTGTGTGTGTGTGGTGTGTGAATGCATGTGGACATACATGGATGTGAAAGTCACAAGACAGACTCAACTGTCAACCCTCATCTCTTGCCTTGTTTATTTTATTATTTGCTTGTGTGTGTGTTTTGTGTACATATGTATACTTGTGTGTAGTATATGAATGTGTGTATGTATATGGTTATATGTATGGTGCTTATATGCTGGTATTCCAGTCAGCTTTCTAGTTGCTGCTCAGAAATAATGCAACCAAAAGCGGCTTGTAGAGGAATGAGTTTATTAGTCTTACAGACTCCAGGGGAGACTCCATCCTGGAAGGGAAAACGATGGCATGAGCAGAGGGTGGACATCACCTCCGCCACAGCACTGCACACAGTGGCAGGAAGGTGTGCCAAACACTGACAAGGGGAAGCGGGCTTATAACCCCATAAACCCGCCCCCAACAACACAGCTCCAGCAAGGTTGTAAATCCCAAACTGCCATCAGCTGAGGATCTATCAATCATAACACATTCATTTTTTGTGGGGCACACCTGGATCAAACCATGACAATTGGCAAACTCTTGCTACATCATACAAAGATCAGAGGATGACCTTGATGTTGTTCTCCTTACCTCCAGCTTCTGAGACAGGGTCTGTGTTGCCACTGCTGCCTGTGAACTTCTGGATTCTCCTGGCTCTGCTTCTCATTTCCATAGGCGTGCTGAGATTACAGATGTATACACCACGATGCATCCCATTTTATGTGGGTGTTGAGGAAGACTGAACTCAGGTCAGCAGGCTTGAAAGCACCTTTAACCCTGATCCTTTTGCCTAACACTTCCACTTTGTGTTTGGAGACAGGGTTGTTAATGGCTTCATCTGCCAGGCTAGCTGGCCTGTAAGATTCTGTCTCTGATTCCCATCTCACGGTAGGAATGCTGAGATTATAGACAAGTTCTATGGAGTCCAGGTTTAGGTGAGTTCTGTGGATCCAAACTCAGGTCTTCACACTTGCCTCACAAGCACTTTATTCACTGAGTCTACTCCCAGTTCTTATATATGAGTTTACCTGCAAAGGGGAACAGAGAAATGGAGTCATAGAGAAACATGGTTAAAGTTTTCCTTTAATGGAAGGAATGTGTCTTATGGAAATGGAAATGAAACAACACACAGAGAGAGATAATTGATACTACAGCAGAAAAGCAGAAACTCCTGGAGAAAGTTCCCTGAGCACGTGGGCTGTAGTGCACAAGCCCAGGCTGCAGCATGAAAAGCCGGACAGGTTGACCCTGTTTGAGGGACTCTCCAAAGGAGGGTGCATGGATAGGGTCAGTGCCCACCTGGCTTTTCTAGAAGTCATGTCTAACTGTGAGTTGCTATTA
>PVHP010004019.1:0-74141 GCA_004024765.1 Zapus hudsonius | reverse complement strand
CTCCTTTAATCCAGCACTCCGGAGGCAGAGGTAGGATGATCCACGATGATCCACGTGAGTTTGAGGCCAGCCTGGGACTACAGAGTGAATTCCAGGTCAGCCTGGGCTAGAGTGAGACCCTACCTGGAAACAAAACAGCAATTCAAAGAAGGGTTTATTTTGGCTCCCAGTTTGGGGGACTGCCCATCCTGGCAGGGAAGGCCTGGTGCTAAGCCTGTGTGGCTGGTCGTGTGATCTCCACAGTCAGGAAGCAGAGAAATGAATGAATGCTGCTGCTCAGCTCACTTTCTCCTTTATGGTCCTCGACCCAGCCCATGGGATGGTTACACCTGCATTCCTGGTGGGTCTTCTCGCCTCAGTTAAACCTTCTAGAAAGTTCCCCTACAGGCACAGAGGAGAGGCTCCTGGGTGATTTCAAATTTAGCTCCTTTGACAATAAAGTGAAACCAGCACACTGAGTTAGGGTGAAGCAAATATTTTCGTTTTTATGAAGTCGGTTAAGTTTTTGTGTTTTAGGGTTCCTGCCCTGCCACTCAGATTGCTCTTCCTTTTCTTCTGGAGGACATACAGTTGTGGACGTGACACATACCTCTAGGGTACATTTTGGATTGAATTTGTAGGGGGTAAAATGCAGGTCTTTTGTCTTTTTTCATATAGAGAGACCATCACTTCATTTGTTGAGTAAAATTCCTTTTCTGTGTGGCGTTACTTTGACATCTTGTTAAAAACGCATATACAAGATGCATGTGGGCCCATTCTACCCATGGGCTCTGTGACCACTCTGATCCCTAGCTCTTCTGATTGGATAGCTCGACCCTGGAAGTTTAGGAGGGTAAGCCTTCTTAAAGCTGCCCATTTGAGTCCGTCGGTATGGCCCCCTTCAACCTTAACCAGCCCCTTTGCCCCAAGCGGGGGTTGGGACCTTTAAAAAGGACATGGAGACACAGATGTTCAGTCCTCCATAGCGGGTTGGTTCCTGTGCCCACGAAGTTCCCATTTCCTGGCAACCCTGTTCTGGTCAGAAGCCACTGCCATTCAGTGCTCTTCTCACAATGGCCAGAAAAGTGCCTACACCTAACGATCACTTCATAGGAATCTGGTCTTCGAGGGCTGAATCCATCCGCAAAGCAGCTTCCAGCCAGGAGCAGGGCCTCGCAGCTTAGCAAAGACCAGGGCTTAACAAAGCCACGTCAATGAACGGGAGCCACTGGACCTGGTTTGGATCCCAGTTAACAAACTGCAGGGAATATTTGCTAGTCAGAAAAACTGGGAGGTAACTAAAGATTGTTGGGATTTACAGCTTTTTGGACTCTGATTTTGCTATTAAGATCATTTCTGTAGTGGCTCATTGGTAAGGGCTGCCACAGCGACAGACACCTGAAGTGCGGTAGCTTACCGCACTCGCTCACTGGAGCTATGGCTCTGGTGGGAGCTGTGAGTGCTAACCCTAGGATGCACCTGATCGGACACAGGGCTGATTCTTGGATCTTCTGTTCAACAGTAATGGTTCTCATTCATTGCCAACTTGATTGAACTGGGAATCACCTAGGAGACACACCTCTAGGTGTACCTGTGAGTGCATTTGCAGACAAGGAAAGGGACAAGATCCACCTTGAATGCAGGTGTGACCATCCCATGGGCTGGGTCGAGGACTGCATTCCCCTCTCTCTCCTTCTGACTGGCTCCACGTGACCAGCTGCCTCCCCCTCCTGCGCCTTGCCTGCCAAGGTGAACTGTTCTCTCAGACTGTGAGCCAAAATAAACCCTTTCCTAAATTGCTTTTGTCACGTAGATTTTGTCACAAAATGATAAAAGTAATACAGTTAATTTAGAGCTGTGGGTGTGACTCAGTGGCTAAGCATACATAAGACCCCCACTTCCATCCTATTACTGTAAAAGAAAATTTTAAAAGCAGGTTACACTGTGTCTATACGGTAGTGTACTTCAATTATACGTGGATACAATTGAATTTAAAATTAACAGTGAAAAATAAATAAATTTAAAATACGGATTAGGACTGGGAATACAGCTCAGTGGTAAAGTGCTTGCCTAGCATGTATGAAGTCCTAGGTTCAATTCCCAGCACTGTGGGGGAAAACACACATAAACATAACACCCAGCAAATTAAGGATTAAGTATAGAAAGAAGAATAGAGATCTAACATAAATTTAACAATAAAGGCTGGAGAGATGGCTCAGCCATTAAGGTGCTTGCTTATAAAGCCTGACAGCCTGGGTTTGATTCTCCAGTACCCAAATAAAGCAGATGCACAAAGTGGCACATGTGTCTGGAGTTGGTTTGCAGTGGCAAGATGCCCTGGCTCGCTCGCTCTCTCTCTCTCTCTCTCTCTCTCTCTCTCTCTCTCTCTCTCTCTCTCTCTCTCAATCTCTCTGTCTCTCTCCTTGCAAATAAATCAAAATACATGTAACAGGAGTCCTTGAAGAAGAAAACCGAGGCAACAAGACAATATTTTAAGAGCATATTTAAGGGCTGGGGAGATGGCTCAGGGGTTAAAGTCACTTGCTTGAAAAGCCTGCCAGTCCGGGTTTGATTCCGTAGTACCATAAGTCAGCTGCACAAAGTGGCACATGCACCTGGAGTTCATCTGCAGTCCACCTGTGATTTCAGTACTTGAGAGGCTGAGGCAGGAAGATCCTCCAAAAAATAAAAATAAAAATATGCCGGACGTGGTGACACACGCCTTTAATCCCAGCACTCGGGAGGCAGAGGTAGGAGGATTGCCATGAGTTCAAGGCCACCCTGAGACTACAGAGTGAATTCCAGGTCAGCCTGGACTAGAGCAAGACCCTACCTTGAAAAAAAATTAAATAAATAAAATAAAAATAAAAATAAAAGCTGGCTGTAGTGGTTTATGCCTGCAGTGCCAGCACTCGGGAGGCTAAGGCAGAAGGATTGCTGCAAGTTCAAGGTTATGAAGTGAGGCCTTGTTTCAAAAAAAAAAAAGCAACAGGAAAAAAAACAAGTAAATAAACAGATATTTTAAACCTTCAACTTTAGCTGGGCATGGTGGCACACACCTTTAATCCCAGTACTTGGGAGAAGAGGAAGGAGGGTTGCCTGAGACTACATAGTGAATTTCAGGTCAGCCTGGGCGAGACCCTACCTTGAAAAACCAGGGGAAAAAATAGCCGATGGCTTGGGAGGTCATAAGCCTAGGGGGTAATACTACTGCTGTCTGGCTAAATGGATGTTATGTTCACCAAACTGTATGCCTGTAATTACTTATGTTTATTCCCACATATTAATGCTACTCTACTTTTGGTTTCGGACGGCAGTGACCACTGGGTGGCTCAGACTGGCCAAAGTGCTGAGAAGTGACAGTCAAATGGTCATCACTACCTGAGACCTCTCTATCACACCTCCAAGGCTCAGAGTCCATTGGTCAAAGGAAGGGAGGAGCGCTTCCAGCTCTGTCTTCCAGACACAAAGGGACCAGGGTCATCATGGCTTCACAGGGGCGGTACACAAGACCAGCGTAACGAGAGGGGAAAGCCTCACATTCAAATAGAAGAGAGACTAGTTGGAAAGAAGGGATTCGGTGGAGGGGTTTGAGAGCAGGAAAAGACGGGCAGTGGGAGGGGACTGTGATCATGATATGCTGATAAAAAAAAGTTTACGAAAAAGTGAAAAAGTAAAATATTTTTAAAATGGGGTAACTTTACTGCTAATCTCTGGCAATGGTAGTTGAATCTCAAACCCGGAGGGCTGGCGACACTGGTATTCACAGCAGCACAATAACCGTAAGAGAGACCCCGTTCCAAACAAGGCAGAAGATGAAGACGGACACCCAAGTTTGTCCTCTGACCTCCACGACTGCACTATGGAAGCCCTCTTCAGTGAGGTTATGGTATTCACTGTGGGGTCATGAAGGCCTCAGTCGGTCCTTATAGGGTAGCAGGGACCATGCCTCAGGATTTTCCTACCCACTTTGTGGCTCTTACAATCTCTCCACCCCCTCTTTCACAATGTTCCCTGAACCATGGCAGGCCGGTTGGCAGTCTGATTTAGTGTTGGATTCTCTGTAAGCCTCTGGATTTCTGTTTTGATAGGTTCTGATTGATCATCGTGTCTGTCATGATCACCCTGGAGCTGGTTGTCAGGCTGGCAGTGAGAGCAGTGTTCATGTCACTGCCTCCTCTGCAAGTTCTCCTGGGCCCTGGCAGGTGGGGTAGAGGTGGAAAGTCTCATGGTGGACAGTCGACTAACTTCTTGTCTTATCTATGGACTTGCTTCGCCTCCATTTTCTCTACCATTTGTAAAATGAAGCAGATTCTCCAAATGAGAGTGAGAGCAGCTTGAGTCAAAGGGTATGCAGATTTGAGAGGGTTTTGTTTGTTTTGTTTTTGGTGTGCAAGCCCACTCTTCTCCAGAGAGCAGTGGGGCTTCTCTCTGAAGTCTGAGTTTCCTGACAATGGGATTCTGACTTGTTTCCAGTCCCAGATATGAGTCCTCTCCCAATAAGTGAGCCTCATGGCCAATCAGAGAACAGGTGGTTACCATCAGAGGCTGTGTGCCACTATTGCACAAGTGTGTACTTCTTCAGCAATAGGGTCTTACCTTTTAGCTCTGGTAGGTATCTGAGTATTTTGGCAATGGCCTACATTGTTTTGGGAACCCCATGGGTCCCTCTGGCCAACAGTTCACTCTGGGGAAAGGGGAAGCAACCCAATTCTGGGCCTGGGGTTTACCAGCCAGAGTCCCATGGTTTTAGAGTTAAGCTTTGTCTACCTTCTGCCTAGACCCCCTTCCCCTTTATTGGAGGTTATAGCTCATAGGATGCTAGACAGAATGAGGTTTCTGTGGAACAGATTCATGTTGTCTTAATTTTTGTGAAATTCCTTTCCCACCCTCCCTACCCTATGCCCCTCTAAGATCCCCCAACCTCCGATGTTCTGTCCCTCCCCTAACCTGTCAGGTAACTCCTCCTCTCCTCCCTCCTTATTTCTTCTCTCCCCTGGTCTCATTCTAGTTTTCTGCCCATATTCCTGTTGCTTACCATCTTCTGCACTCATCTCCGCTTGATCCCAGTGAGGAACCACAGATGAGAGAGCAATGCAGCCTTTGTCTTTCTGTGCCTGCAGGCCCTCGCTCAGAATGATTTTTTCCAGCTCCATCCATTTGTCTGCAAATTTTATTTGACTTTTCCTTACTACTAATTAGAAATCCGTTGTATATATGTACCACATCTTCATTATCTAGTCATCAGTTGATGGGCATCTGGGCTGTTGAACAAGCATCTTTATAGTAAAGATGGAGTCCTTAGTGTATATGCCCAGGAGTGGTATAGCTGGATCAAACGGTAGGTCTATTTTTACCATTTTTCGAAAGTCCCCATATTGACTTCCATAGTGGTTATACCAGTTTGCACTCCCACCAGCACAGGGTAAGGGTCCCTCTTTCTCCACAGCCTCACCAGCTTTTGTTGTTGTTTGACTTTTTGATGACTGCCATTCTGATGGGTGGAGGTGGGTGAGATGAATCTGAGTTGTTTTGATTTTCATTTCTTTGATGACTAAAGATGTTGAACATACCTTTAAGTGTGCAATATATTTCTCCCTTTGCAAATTCTCTTTTCAATTCTCTACCCCATTTTTAATTGCTTTTTTATTCATTTGAGAGAGAAAGAGGCAGAGACAGACAGACAGACAGACAGACAGACAGACAGACAGACAGACAGACAGAGCGAATGGGTGACCAGGGCCTCCAGCCACTGCAAATGAACTCCAGACACATGCACCACCTTGTGCATCTGGCTTTACGTGGGTACTGGGGAATTGAACTCAGGTACCACTGCTTAGCAGGCAAACACCTTAACCGCTAAGCCATCTCTCCAGCCCCGGGTTGTTTGTTTTTTCTTGTTTATTTTTTTTCAGTTCTTTGTATATTCTAGATATCAGACCTTTGTTTGAGGTGTAGCTGGTGAAGATTTTCTCCCATTATTTGGGATCTCTATTGATTCTATAGATGATTTGTTTGTCTGTACAGTATCTTTTTAGTTTCATGGGGTCCCAGTGCTTGAATGTTGATCTGGTTTCCTGTGCTACTGGGGTCTTATTCAGGAAGCCTTCCCTATGCCTATATTGTGAAGTGTTCACCCTGCTTTTTCTTCCAGTTGTTTTAGGGTTTTGTGTCTTATAAAAGGAGATTCTTAATCCATTTGGAGTTGACTTTTGTGCAGGGTGAGAGAAGTGGATCTAATTTCATTCTTCTGTGGTTATTCAGTTTCTCCAGCACCATTTGTTGAAGATGCTGTCTTTTCTCCAGTGTGTAGTTTGACCCCATTGTCAAAAATTAGGTAGCTGTAGCTTTGCTTGAATTTAGAGATTGGTCTTTTATGCTATTCCACTGATCTCTGTGATTGTTTTGTGCCAGTATAATGCTGTTTTATGTTGGTATGAAATGCATTGAATCTGTATAATGCCTCTGATGGCTTGATCCAGGTGTCCCCCATAAACATATATTGTGGGTGCTTGATTCCCAGCTGATGGCAATTTTTTGGAACATTTTTGGGGATGTGTTGTTGGGGGCAGGCTTATGGGTGTTATAGCCATCTTCACCTTGCCAGTGTTTGGCTCACTCTCCTGTTGCCCACCTGATGTTGACAAGGAGGTGATGCCCACCCTCTGTTCATGCCATCATTTTCCCTACCTTGACGGAGACTCCCCTCAAGTCTGTAAGCCAAAATAAACCCATTCCTTCTATCAGCTGCTATTGGCTGGGTTCTTTGTGCAGCAACAAAAAGTTGACTACAACAGTTTTGGTACCAGAGAGAGGGGTCTGTCATAGCTGCTAGAACCCTGATTCTGTGGATTTGGCCTTTTGGAACTGATTTGTAGGAGTGTGGATGGATTTGAAACCTCGGACTAAGAGACACCTTGTAGTGCTCTAAGTACAGCTTGATGGACTATTATAGTCAGAGTTAAAAGACCTGAATGCAGAAAGAACTATGAACTGTGTGGTTTGGCTTATGAGGGTGAGAAAGAGATATGTCAGAACTGGTCTAAAAGCAATTTATATGAGAGGCTTGATGTGTTCTGCCTGCCTGTTTCCTGAGAATTTGTGCAGGGTTGTATTGCATAAAAATGGACTGGTGTGAGCAGATGTAGATGGTACAGAAAGAAAAAAAATCTTTGGGTCGAAATTGCTGCCTGTTCAGCTACAATTGTTTGAGAGATGACAACCATTGAGATTGGGCCAGGCGGTCTGCATTGAGACATCAAGGATGTGGACTATTTTCAAGTTAGGGGCCTGAATGTTGAAGTTTTCCTGCTCTTCAAAGTTGTTACTATTACCCCTTGGATTGACAAATTGGTAGCCCACCTGGTACTATGAAGTATACAAAAATTCAGGAAGAGAGAGTCATTAGATTTGCAACACAGTTTTGTTTTTAGAAATGGTAGTGAACAATGTGAAGGAGGTGTGTTAGATTGCCTGTGTGGAGGCTCAATGAAGCCATTGAGGATGAACTGTGGGTTGCAATGGAGATCCAGTGAAATGTCAGGACTATGGGATGGCTGCCAAAGAGAGCTGCCAGCACTAGATGAAGTTTTCCTGGACTGTGAATGGCCAAGCTGGAGGGGCAGAATCAGAACTCCAAGAGACCTATCACTGGTCATTATCAGACTTGGGGTTAGCGTTTGATGTTTTCCATGTCTGTTTGAAATCTTGTATTGATTCAATTTGGCTCAATCTGTCTTTGCAAATGTTCCATGCCATCTTTACAGTATGAATGTTCTGTGTCATTATGGGTTTAGTATTATGGCTCAGGTGAAGGATGTTTGAGTATCATTAGGATTGATATAAACTGAGGGGACTTTTGGAGTTGAGCTGAATGCACTACATTTCATATTGTGTATGATTATTAGTTTGTAGGGGCCAGGCAAGGGCTGATTGTGATGGTTTGATCCAGATGCCCCCCACAAACATATGTGTTCTGGGTGCTTGATTACCAGCTGATGGCAATTTTAGAACCTTGTTGAAGGTATGTTGTTGGAATGGGCTTATGGGAGTTATAGCCAGCTTCCCCTGGCCAGTATTTGACACATTCTCCTGTTGCTCTTGTCCAGCTGATGTTGGCCAGGAAGTGATGTCCAGCCTCTACTCATGCCATCATTTTCCCTGCCATGATGGAGCTTCCCCTCAAGTCTGTAAGCCAAAATAAACCCATTCCTCCCATTAGCCACTTTTGGTTGGGTTCTTTATTGCAGCAACCAGAAAGCTGACTACAACAATGGCCATTTTCACAATACAAATTCTTTTCATCCATGAGCATGAGAGGTCTTTCCATCTTCTCCTATCTTCCTCAATGTCTTTCTTCAGTGTTTCTATGTTTTCTTTGTCTAGGTCTTTTACACCCTTGGTTAGTGGTATTCCAAGGTATTTACATTTTGTGGCTATTAAAAATGGGATATCACTTATCTCTTTCTCCATATACTTACTTTTGGCATATAGGAAAGCTCCTGATTCTTGTTTGATTGATTTTGTATCCTGCTGCTTTACTGAAAGAGTTTATCACCTTACGGAGGTTTTTGGTGGAGTCTTTAGGGTCACTCATATATAAAATCATGTCATCTGCAAATAAGACTAGTTTGAGTTCTTACTCATTTGTATCCCTTTTATTTGTTCCTCTTGTCACATTGCTTGAGCTAAGACTTCTAGTACGATGTTGAAAAGCAATGCTGAGAGTGGGCACCCCTGTCTTGTTCCAGACCTTAATGGAAATGCTTTGAGTTTTTCCCCACTTAGTGTGATCTGGGCTTTTGGTGCTTTATAAATAGCCTTTGTTATGCTGAGATATGGTGCTTCCATCCCTAAACTTTCCAGTACTTTAATCAGGAAGGGTTGTATTTTGTCATAGGCCTTTTCTGCATCTATTGATATAACCATGTGAAATGAACTCCAGATGCATGTGCCATTTTGTGCATCTGGCTCACATGGGTGCTAGGGAATTGAGCCCAGGTTATTAGGCTCTGGAGGCAAGTGCCTTAACCTCTGAGCCATCTCTTCAGCTCCAGTTTAGTCAATTTTGTTAGAAATCAGTGCTACTCTGTTTGCTTCGTGTTTCCATTTGCTTGGAAGATCTTTTCCCATGCTTTCACCCTAAGGTGGTGTTTAACTGTAAGGTGGGTTCCTTGTAGACAGCAAATGGATGGGTCCAGGGTTCTGATCCAGCCTGTTAACCCATGTCTTTTGATTGGAGAGTGGAGCCCATTAATGTTCAGAGTTACCGTGAGGTGTGAGTTAATCTCTGTCATGTTGAAGGCGTGTGCAGCCCTGCTCCCCTCTATGCTTAGTTTTACAAGAAGCTGACCAACTATCTTCCAAAGTGGTAAAACATTTTTATTTCCTCCAGCAACAATCGAGAGTTCCTTCACCCCACATCCTCTCTGGCATAATACTGTTAGCACTGGGGGAGTTACATTCCAACAGAGATGTAGTGGTACCTCACTTTTTTCTACTTTAAGAAATCTACTTTAATTCTAGAGATGAGGCACAGTACATTTTTCAGCACTTTCATGCTTTAAAGAAATAGCTTTCTTTTTTAAAAGACATTATTTGTAAGCAGAGAGAGAGCGAGAGAGAGAGAGAGAGAGGTAGAGAGAGAGAGAGAGAGAGAGAGAGAGCGCAAGAGAGAATATAGAGAATGTGGGCACACCAGGGACTCTAGCCACTGTAAACAAACTCCAGAAATGTGCCACTTTCTACATCTGGCTTTATGTGGGTACTGGGGAATCAAACCCAGGTTGTTAGGCTTTGCAGGCAAGTGCCCCGACTACTATCTCTCCAGCCCCAGAAACAGCTTTCTATGATATACAGCATAGACTTTTGTGTTTCTTTTAAATATCTAACACAACCTTTCTTATTTTTCTATGTATTGTATGTAATACTTCTGTCTTCAACTTAAGGGTCTTAATAGGAATAAACTTTGTTCTTGCAGCAACTACTTTATGCTTATGAAGAATAAAGATATGAATGTGTCTGGACACCTATCTCAAGTCCAAGTTAGGAAGTGCCCATGAAGAAAATTTCAGTAAATTTAATGATGTGACCCTATTTGAAAATTTTTCAGCAAATGTGAAAATGAAAGTTTTATTTTTTAATTCATCATATGGAAAAAAATATAGATGCTGTGTTTTTCCATAGAAAAATTAAAACTATGAAAAGGGGAGTTTTAGAGATGCAACTGACAGGTAAAGTACCAAAAGGTCTTATCAGCAGCTACCTTACCCAGAACCAAAATGATTTCAGTGTGCATCTCCTGAATGGCTTAATAACTCCAAGTGAGTTTCAAGTTAGGAGACAAGCTCCCAGCAGGAAGTTCACCCAATGTATCCCACTCTATCTTACACAGGATGCCACAGAAACCTAGAACTTCAATGAGACACTTTGAGGCCCAGGTCAGCCACAACATGTGGAGACAACTTCATACAACTGTCTTCCAGGGAGAACTCTTGCCAATGACCTTGAACAGGTGAACTGAAGGCATCTTCATTACAAGTTTCTGCAGTATTACAGATCCACAGGTGGCCTGTAGGCTTGGCTGTGTAGTGTGAACACAGAAACATCTTGCTCCTTCTTCTGTTGCTCAGCTCCCTTGGGAGGTCTCCTCTGGATTAAGACTACCATTCTCACATCGCCCAGGCTATACCCAACATCTTTGAAGAGTTCCCTGGCTCTCAAAGTAACCCCAGAAACTCACTGATTCACCAAGACTGGTTTTGGTACAACTGTACTTTGGTCCCGTTATCTTAGTTCTATCTGGGATGAATAGACGTGTGTTCGTCTTCCCAAGGAAAGTTTCTCAGGACAAAGCAGCAACTTACACACTTCTGGTCACAACACTAAGACAATCCACCCTCAGGGGAAAGTTTAAAGATGACGAAGAAATTTTGAGCTTAGTGCTCTTGTCAGTGAGGTAATGAGGTGGGGTCTCTGGGTCTCACAGAAGCGTGCAAATATAAGAAGGACCTGGTGTTCTGGGAATGCAGCATTCTGAGAAAGAAGAGAGGAAGGTGAGGGGAGAGGGACAGTCTTCTGTACCAGCAGGTGTGCATGGTCACTGAGCCTCGACACCCCACTGATTACCAGTAAGGGCACAAAGAGACACTGTGGACTTAGTGGACTGTCCTGGGGACACTGTTTATATGAGAATTCAAGAGACCCTCTACATGAAGGATATATACTGGAGATGGCATCTCCCAATACAAAAGGAGCAGGAGTGCCTGAGTGCGCACACCCAACAGGGAGACAGACAGAATGCACAGGTAAGTCAGGAATACCTACAGTGTGCACCCTGGAAGTAAACAATTCCTTCAGAGCTGCTTCCTGGCACTTGTCCATCATTGACCTTAGTGCAGCAAATTGGAGTCATAGTTGTAAGCCCAAACGATGCCTTCTTTGGGGGTGAGAGCAGGGTCTCTCTGTAGCCCAGGCTGACCTGGAACTCACTCTGTAGTTCCCAGTCTGGCACATGCTCTGGTGGGACAGTTATGTCATGGCTGGAACCAGGGCAGAGAAGTGGGTCAAAGGTCAATATGGGCCTAAATTCTTAGGTGATCAATTTATTAACAATTCCATGTTGACACAATTGATCCAGTCCTGAAGCCACAATGAATCAGATAATGACAACACAAGTGACAAGGCCATTGTTTCCTTCTTAGTCATCTTTCTGTTTGCTGCTGTATCTAAAGGCCAAAAGTCCTTTAGAAAAGCCAAAATCTCAGCCTCATTAATCAATAGGCTGCCAACTAAAACATTTTATGAGGTAGGGTCTCGCTGTTAATTCCAGGCTGACCTGGAATTAACTATGCAATTTGGCTCTAAACAGCAATCCTCTTACCTCTGCTTGAGTGTTGTGATTAAAGGAGCGTGCCTCCACACCCTACCCTTTTTCCTTAGACTTTGTCTCTATACATTTGCTCTCAACATCACCAACCACAATTTTCTAAGCTCCAAATGAGAGTGCAACATAATATGAAAACTTGGAAGTTTAGAGCTTACACCTCAGTTCTGTGCATGTCTGAGAAGACCAAGGCAGAGGACCTCGGGTTGGACTCAGCACTAATCAGTGTACTGAGTCTACACCATGCGCATTTATGCCAGCCTGGGCTGGCTACACTGTGAAACCCTGTTTCATAAAATAAATATTGTGAGGGCTGGAGAGGTGGCTCAATGGTTAAGTTGCTTGCCTGCAAAACCTAATAACCAAAGCCAGATGCACAAAGTGGTACATACATCTGGAGTTTGTTTGCAGCAGCTGGAGGCCTTGACATACCCATTCTGTCTTCTGTCTCTGCTTGCGAATAAATTTTTTTTAATGTTAGATGAGAGATCTTTAAAAAATATTTGGGGGATAAGAGATAGCTCAGCAGTTAAAAGCACTTGCTTGCAAAGCCCAATGACCCAGGTTCAATTTCTCAATACCCACTTAAAGTCAGATGCAAAAAGTAGTGAATAGGCCTGGAGTTTATAGTGGCAGGATGCCCTGGCATGACCTTTCTCTCTTAAACATTTTAAAAATATATTATTAATGTGGGGCTAGAGAGATGGCTCAGTGGTTGCCAAGGCACTTGCTTGCTTAAAAAATAATTTTGCTCACCTTTAATCCCAGCATTTGGGATGGCAGAGGTAGGAGGATCGCTGTGTTTTGAGGCCACCCTGAGACTACATAGTGAATTTCAGGTCAGTCTGGGCTAGAGCAAGACCCTACCTTGAAAAACCAAAATAGCAATATTTGTTACTATTTTGAGGGGCTGGAGAAATTTCTGTGGTTAAAGTGCTTGCCTGCAAAGCTTAAGGGCCTGGGCTTGATTCCCCAGTTCCCAGGTAGTCAGATACACAAAGTGGGACATACATCTAGTTTGTTTACAGTGGCTAGAGGCCCTGGTGTGCCCATTCTTTACCTGCCTCTTTCTCCCTCTCAAAGTATTTTTAAAAAAGCAAAACATTAGCTGGGCATGGTGATGCATGCCTTTAAACCCAGCACTTGGGAGGCAGAGGTAGGTGAGTTCACAGGTCAGCACTTGGACTAGAGACCCTACCTTAAAAAAAAAAAAAAAAAAAAAAACTCACGAAACAAAAAAAAGCAAAACATGCAGGGCCTAGTGGCTCATGCCTTTAATCCCAGTGCTCAGGAGGCTGAGGTAGGAGGATCACACAGTGAGTTCAAGGCCAATCTGAGACTATATAGTGAATTCCAGGTCAGGCTGAGCTGGACCAAGACTCTGCCTCGAGAGAGAGAAATAGCAAAACTTAAAAGCATTCAAATAATAATTCTGAGCCAAATGTGGTGGCATACACCTTTAATTTCGGCACTCAGGAGACAGGATTGCATTGAGTTTGCGGCCAGCCTGGACTAGAGACCCTACATCAAAAAAGACAAATAAGAATGTCTTACAGCAGAAAGATGAAGATTTGAATCCTTGGAAAGCACTTCCTGTAAGAGTTAAACCATGGATGGGTGTAGTTCAGTGGGAGACTATTTGTTAACATGCCTAAAGCCAGGGCTCCACCCCAAGCTGCCCATAGTGGAGCAGGACCCAGGTTCTGGCCAGAATTATAGAGCTTGTCAAATTGAGTTATGACCCAGCTATAGTGTGGATTGCTATTTAACATTATAGAAAAGTGGGAAATGCTTATGCAAACATTACAAGCCCATCTTCGAAAACATTTGAAAGGACTTACGACAAAATGCCAGCAAGTCACTTCTAGCTTTCAGAAAGTATGACAACGCTGTGTTTTAACTATTCAAATTCCTAAACTTCATATACAAAGCATCTAGCCATTTACACTCTGGGGAAAAAGGGTTTAGGTATGTTAAGAGTGTAAAAAAGCAATTGTTACCCACAAACTGGCCACTGGCCAGGTACTGCTCTATTCTGCTCACAAGCAACCTTCCTAGGGCAGCACAATCACCAGGATCTGGTCGTTCCTGCAGGAGACTGTCTTGCCTGGTGTGACCTAACTCTTGGCATACTTGCCGCTCAGGGAAGCCTTGCCCTTTTGATCACATCATGTCAGAAGCAAACTCATGGGTGGAGAGGGGACACAGCACGCACAGGACTTCTGGGCACTGAGTCTCCTTGATGTATGTCAGGGGAGGTTTCCAGTTTAACCCACTTTATGGAATATTGCCATATTATGAACTCCAGTGGCAGGGCTGACTCACCAGTCAATGGGCACCCACTCCTGCTGCCCCCTTGAGCCTCCGGTGGCTTCCCAGAACTTCAGGCACAAAACCTGTACAGTCTCATCTCCCTACATTCCTTTTCCCAGGCCACTGCTCCTTCCCAGGGATATTTCCAAATGCATCCCACCCCCTGGGTGCACTGCTGCTTTCCTGAGCACTGCTCAAAATGACTTCCAGACCCAGAGCAGTTTCTAAATGAGAAGGCTTAACTGCCCACACTTGTCCTCTACTGCCTAAAGCAAACAAATTGGGACAAATGGACAACATGAACCCCAGGAAGTATCACCATGACATCAGAGACACTAGGCTACTGGGAAGTCTCCGCTCCTCTCCAACCAAATCATCTTCCTCAGAGATCTCTTTAGGCACAAATGCATACCAGGATTGCAATGAGCACAGAAAAGACCTTTGCCTCTGGGCCAATAGCAAAATTTGCCATATGAACCACTGCTCAGCGAACTCTAGCAGGCTGGAGTGCTGAGCAGGCCTTAAAGGATAAACAGTAGCTGCAGCCACCCCAGGTCCAGGCAGGCTTTGGTGACTTGCTTTGACTAACCCTGAACCTCCTCTAGGCAAGCCTCCACCTCAGGCTAAGTGCTAGATTCAGGACTCACACCCACTTTCACCCTTGGCCCATGGCTCAGCTCACATCTTCTAGAATCCCTGGCCTGTCTGTCAAAGCAAGCAGGTCTGACTCATTCTGGATGCCCATCCCAGGAGGCTAGTGTCTGGAAATTTGTGAGCAGACAGACTGCAAACTTCAGATGCACAAACAAGTGTTCTCTGGAAATTTAAATGGGATCTGGGGACTCTCAGGTCTTTCCCTACATTGACTGGTAAAACCCAAAGCTTAGGAAGTAGCTCGGCAGTTAAAGGCACTTACTTGCAAAGCCTGACAGCCTGGGTTCCATTCCCCAAGACCCATGTAAAAGCAGGATGCAAAGTGGCACATGCATCTGGAGCTCCTGTTCCTTAGCAGTAGTAAGAGGCCCCAGCAGGCCCATTTTTTCCCCTCTCCCCATTCTCCTTGCAAATAGTATTAGAAAAAACTAAGCCAAAGCTGTTTCCACACAGCAGGAAGGGTCTCACTCTAGCCCCAGCTTGCCTTGAACTCCAGGGATCCTCTTATCTGTCTCCTATGTACTGAGATTAAGTGTACGCCACCACACTGGAGTCCATTCTCTCCAACACCTGCTCTTCACTCCCTCTTACCTCCACTTCTTATAGAATGCTTCTCTTCAGTGACTTTGTCCTAGTCAGTATGAATTCAGCTGTTCAAGGGTTCCCCAGAACAGACCGTTAAGTGAGGAAGATCTCTGCTAACTATCCAGCAATCTAAGATGTGTGCTCACTACTCCCACAACAAACACTAGGTGACCAAGAAACTCCAGGTAGGGAATTTACTCAACATTATTTTTTCCAGTAAATATAAAAATGTTCCAAACTATAACTTGTCAGGTGTTTGTACTACGCCAGGTTACAAACACAATGCAAACACACAAATACAATGTAAATTCAAGACATCGAAATGCTTCACTTGCAAACTTTCACCTGAATGTAGCCTAGTATACAAGGCCAACTGGGTCTTGAAATGAGCCTACTAAAGCCAGTTTATACAGTAAGTTAAATCTTTCTTCCATTCTTTCTACTTCATCACGAAGTGATCCCTGCTACCTTCTTTCAAGGGAAGAAAGTAATCATCTAAGTCATCTACCCACCTTCCAGGATTTTGGTAGGCTACAGTACTCACAGAAAATGGCTATTAACCAAAGTTCTTATAAAACAGCTCTCAGTTTGCACATGAGAAGCACAAAGGCCTCATCTAACAATTTCACATTTGTGAAGTCCACCTGTGTTGTTCCGTCCATTTCCTTTCTGGCAGCGCCTACACCAAATGCTGTAGCATGTCTTGCAATCAAGTATTCAAACCTGGTAACACTGAAAAAGCAGCTGTCAGCAAGAACTTTCGCCTAGAGAACATCTAACATTGAAGCAAAATGCAATGGCCCTCACATTTCAGACAAACGTCCAGATGCCATCACTAAGCACTGAAGACCTACATTAAAAATCTCTCAGCATTTGCTTGCAAAGCCTGCTAGCTTGGGTTCTATTCCCTAGAACCAGAGTAAAGACAGATGCAAAGTGAAGCATGTGTCTAAGTTTAGTTTGCAGTGGCAAGAAATCCTAGCACACACTAAAACACTTGAAAACCTATCACATTATTTTTACATCGACAAGCCATTTTAAAACAAGGTCTTCTCCAGGCTAGACTACCTGGAAACTGGAATGAAGCACATACATGTCACGTAGTGGAATCACGCCACCTGCACCTCTCAATTCCAAAATACTCATGAACAAGGGATTCACTTGTTTAGATATTTGAAATACAACTTTATTCTGATTCTAAACGAAAAGGAATGGGAATGACAGTAACAAACAAAATTTCACCACTGAATATTGTGATGCGACTGTAGCAGTCTTATCTTTGAAACTCAAGGAAACAAATGCGTTTCAAACAGCTAAATATGCAAGTCCAAAAAATGAAGGTATGTATTTAAACTGCCACATTCACTCCGAAGCCCATTCATCTCCTTCAGCATCCCAAAGATGAAGCACACATTCTGCTTAGCTAGGTAACATAGGTGGCACACACGCTGCACCGCTGACGTCACAGGACAGTTGCCTATAAAACTAGACTTCTGACGCGGCTCCAGCTTCACTTTCTCACAGGTCGTCGTCCTCATCCGGCAGGGCGGTCGTCTGCGCAACCTGGAGGAGAGAAACCAGCACTCTCAACTTAAGACCACCAGGGACACCGCGCCAAAGCGAGCGCTGTCCCAGGACTGCAGGTACCTCTAAGTCGTGCTCGTACTGTGCTGCCAGCGCCGGATCCATGACCACCTCGGGCGGGGCGAGGGCAGGCATGGCCACGAACTCCAAGTTAGGGTCTCCGATGAGCTTTCTGGCAAGCCAGAGGAAAGGCTTCTCAAAGTTGTAGTTGCTTTTGGCAGAAATGTCGTAGTACTGTTAGAAACAGGGAGATCCACTTTTAAGAATTCCAGTTAAATGACAGTGACCGTTCTGAACTCTTTAACTTCATCCACGAAACAGTCTCGTACCTGCAGGTTCTTCTTCCGGTGGAAGACGATGGACTTGGCCTTCACCTTCCTGTCCTTGATGTCCACCTTGTTGCCACACAGCACGATGGGGATGTTTTCGCACACTCGCACCAGATCTCGGTGCCAGTTGGGCACGTTCTTGTAGGTGACTCTCGACGTCACGTCGAACATGATGATGGCGCACTGAGCTGAAGGACGCAGTTAGCGCGGTCCACGTGTCCCCACGCGGAGCCCCATCACAGCCGACCTCCAGCACCGCATCCCCTCCGCCCAGCAGCCCACTCCCCCCGCGCATGCGCGGCCACCCTACCTTGGATGTAGTAGCCGTCGCGCAGCCCCCCGAACTTCTCCTGGCCGGCCGTGTCCCACACGTTGAACTTGATGGGCCCCCGGTTGGTGTGGAACACGAGCGGGTGCACCTCCACGCCCAGCGTGGCTGCGGAGACCCGGCGTCAGAGATGGCTCCCCCCACGCCCGCCGCCGGCCCGCCCGCCACCGCGGCCCGCGTGCGCACCTACCCACGTACTTCTTCTCGAACTCCCCGGTCAGGTGGCGCTTCACGAACGTCGTCTTCCCGGTGCCGCCGTCGCCCACCAGCACGAGCTGCGGGGACACGCGGCGGGCGGGCGGAAGGGCGGCGTGAGCGCGCGGTCCGCGTTCCCGACCCCGGTTCTCGGCCCCGCGCCTACCCCCGTCCTCCCGCGTCCCCGGCCCCTATCCCCCAGCCCGTCCCCGGCCCGTCCGCCCATCCCTGGCCCTCGGCCCCACGCCCTCGGCCACCCCCGGTCCTCCGCCCCGCGCCCCCGGCCCGTCCGCCCATCCCGGACCCTCCGCCCGCCCCGCGCACCTTGAACTGGACCTGCGGCTCCCCCTGCGCGGCCATGGCGGCGATCCTGCGGGAAACAAGCGGCTGCGGCACGTGCGCCCCACAAAGGCCGCGGCGGGCGAGGGAGGGCGGTGGGGGATGGGACGAGGACGGACGGGGCCGCGCCGCCGCCGCCGCGCTAGCCCGGGTGCCCGCCGAGCCCCCCGCGGCCGCCGGCTCCCCGCGCCTGCCCGCCCGCTGCCCGCCCGCCCGGCCCGGCGGCTACCTTCCAGAAGCGTCTCCGCGCCCGTCCGACTGAGGCTGGAAAGATGGCGGAAGCGCGATTCAAATGCCGGAGACGCAGCCGACGCCGGCGCGCTGTGGGCAGGGCCTCAGGGGGCGGAGCAACGGCGCCGCGCCCCACCACGAGGCGCGCGCGCACGACGCAGACGCACGTAACGCCCGCTCCGCCCCGCCCGACGCCAGCGGTCCGTGGCCTCCACTGGCCGGCTCGTGGACGGCCGCGGCGGGCGCGGCGCGGGTCACGGGGAGTCGGCCCGGAGCGCGCACGCACGCACGCACGCACGCCGCGGGACCTCGTGCGGCTGCTCGGAGCGCGGGCTCTCACGCGCATGCGTCCGCGGCGACTAACGCGCCCTGCTCCCGCGCGTCACACGGGCGGCGCCCGGGGACCGAGCCTCGCGGGCGACAAGGACGTGCGTGGCGGGCTCCTGCGCCGCGTGCTCCGGCCGGGCCGCCGCCTCCGGTTCCCGGACTCTCGGGAGCCTTCGGCGGCGCCTGCGGAATGAATGGAGCCCCCCGGGGTCGGGGCGGTGCGTGGGCTCCCGGTCACGTGGTGCATCCCGGGGACCCTGTCCGGAGCCGCGAACGGCCTGCGGGCAGCGGGGCAGAGCCTCCAGGCCTGGCTCCCTGTGCGGGGACCCCGGGGATGCCGACACCGGAGTCCCGCTCCCCGGAAGACCCAGGGACGGCGTCTGCTGGCGGTGTCCCACCGACCGGCTTCCGGGAGAGGGGAAGATGGATCTTAGATGACCGTAGAGTGGCCTCGGGGTCGCAGTCTCTAGTGTCACCCAGGGGTGAAGCCTGCTGGTCCTTAGCTAGTTCAGTTCCACGCACGACGTGGCATGAGATGCCCTGGTGCGCTCTCCCGCACCCAGCGCAAGGGATGGGAAGTTCAAGGTCAGCCTGGGCAACTTGGAGCTCTCTCAATTTCAAACAACAAAAAAACCATAGGACTAGGCCTCAGTGGTTGGTAGGGTCCTTGCCTAGCAGGTCATCCATTTTCATGTGGTTAGGTAGGTCCCAGAAGGATAATTTTGAGAAAAGCAGCAAGTTGAAGATGTGATTGTACAGTCCAACACATCACATAAAGGGTATATGTGTCAAATGTTCATTTTTATAAACAAAATAAGTTCTTAAATGTCTATGCATAGTCTTTTACGCTTTTTTGCGTGTTCTTGTGTGTGTAGGTCAGAAGTTGATGTGAGGTATCTCACTTTCTTTGAAAAATATTTATTTGAGATAGATTATGGGTGTGCCAGGGTCTCTTCTGCAAATGAACTCCAGACGTATGCACCACTTTGTGCATCTGGCTTTACAAGCTGAGGAATTGGACATGGGCAGATAAGCTTTGCAAGCACCAGCTTTTAACTACTGAGTCGTTTCCCAATCCTAACTTGGAGCTCACCTATTAGGCTAGACAAGCTAGCCAGCAAGCCTGGGGAATTGTCTCTGCCTCCCCAGGATTTACAGGTGTAGTCCCCAGGGATTGATTACAGGTGTGTGTCACCGCACTAGAGTTTTATGTGGGTGCTAGAGATCTGAACTCAAGTCCTCATGCTTGCAAGGTAAGCAAGCACTCTGCCCACTAACCCATCTGTCCAGCCCCTATGCAATTTTTGTGACTATATGCATCACACACTATGTTCTGAAGGCTGTGCCTTTAAGAGGGTTGGGGTCAAATAGGGAGAGGTTAGAGAAAACCAACTTTCCTTCCATGTTGGATCCAGTTCTTGTTTTAGAAAGGTAATTAATTGAATCAAAAGTGGCAGCGGATTGAGAACCACAGGGACCCCTGCCCATGTAAAGGTCCCTGGGAAGTTTGTCTCACTTGTTCCAGCATGGAGCCTGCTTACTGGCACTCTAGGTGGCTGGATCCTTGTTAGGAACTGGCCCAGGCTTAGAATCTGAAAAGCTCACTATCCAGGGAAACAAGAAAATGCACTCATGTGGGCAGAGGTAATCTGCCACCACTGTTCAGGCTTCTGATTGCCCATAGCTTTGTGGTTTACAGAGGTAATTGTCTTGACAAACTTGCAATGTGATTTAAGCAGCTGTAGCAGAGATTATCAATGCACCAACAAACTTAGAACTCAAAATCTTGTCATGTAAATTTAAAGAATTAAAATTACAGACTTTATTTGATTAAGAAGAGAAAATATTATGAAGGAAAAATATAGGAGACTCCCATCATGAGAAAAAAAAAAGTCCATGTGGAAAAGAAGCCCCAGCCTCACCTACTAAGCCTGGAGATTCAGATGCCTGCTGTCCCCCATGAGGAATAGGGAGAGTCCTTTGTTGATTTCAGGTCAGTATATCTTTCTGGCTCAGGTTTTGACCAGTCAGTTCCAGGATTAAGTTGGAGTTCTAGTAAGAGACCTCCCACTTTAGGGAGGGGCTCAGGTAAGGCCAGAGATAAGTGGAGACTGCAAATGTAAGTCCGAGGACACTCCTGCTCTTTACCTTTGGGGTCTCAGTCACCTGTCAGCTGCTTGGCATGTGTGAGGCCTGGCATTCACACAACAGGAGAGGGGGATTGTAGTCACCGACCCAGAGTAATTTGTACCATCTTGAAAACATTGCAAAAATTGTCTTTGGGATTTCAGCATGTCCTTTTGTGATGGTTCATCTTGATTTAGGATTCCCTAGTGAGGAGGTTTCCAGGGAGGTTTAACTGCAATGGGAAGACCCACCCTGAATGTGCATAGAGCCACTCCGTGGGTGGAGGCCCGGACTGAATAAAAAGAAGGGCTGGAGAGATGGCTTAGTGGTTAAGGCAAAGCAGAAGAACCTGAATTCTGTTCCTCAGTACCCACATAAAGCCAGATGCACAAGGGGGCACATATGTCTGGAGTTCATTTTCAGAGCTGAAGGCCCTGGCGCCTGGCCCATTCTCTCTCATTTCTATTAATTCTGGTTTTGGATGCCAATATTTCCCTTTACCAATCCCATTACCTGTTTCCATACAGTCTGTTTCTTTACAGAAACCCACATCAGTCCCTCCACATCTCTGTTTTATTGCTCCTGTCCTAAAAACGGAACACAGATAGAATCCATGACTTCACGCAATGAATTTAATTCTAGGATCATGATTTTCTGGTCTGATCAGTTCTAAGCTAAGGTACAACTTTGGGTACCAGGTCCCTAAGGGGACTATATTCGAGGTTGAATTGTATACCTGACAATTCATGTCATGATTCCTAATAATCCAGGTATGCAGGAATGGTTGGTGAGGATTTGGGCTATTTGCACATAAAGTTATCTCCAGATATAGGGTAAAACAGGTTAGAAAGAGTATACCAATTATTCATTTCTCTCATACAACTTAGGTAAATAATAAAAAGAACCAAGTATACAAGGAATACAGACCAACTATCCATTCTGTTTATACAATTTAACTTTTAGGGGATTAGCTTGGTCCTGACTCACAGTCCATCTAGGTGTTGAAGATCCAGTTGGTTCAGGTGGAGAGTTTGCTGGTTTCACATGAAGGTGATGGACCCACGGTTCTTGGGGTAAGAAGATCTTTCCCTCCTTGTCTTGGAGCCATCCGAATTCATTTAATTCTCCCCCAAGTCTCTGAGCCCAGTCCTGTTCTTCCTCCATATACTCAGGATGATTTGGGAGATTTCTAGGTCCTGGGTCCACCAACTGTATGGGGAGCAAGGACATACTCATGGCTGCCTCTTTTGATGCTTGATCTGCTCTATGATTGCCTCGGGTTACAGCCAAGTTTTTGATGCCCTGGACAGTGGATGATGGACACCTCCTTAGGCTTATGCAAAGCATCGAGAAGTGTAAGAATTTCAGTCTTATTCTTGATTTCTTTTCCCTCTGCTGTCAGCAATCCCCTCTGCTGGTATATGGCCCCATGCAACTGGGCAGTTGTGAAGGCATATCTGCTATCTGTATAGTCACTCGTTTCCCTTTGCTTAGCTCCAAGGCTTTGGTCAATGCTATGAGTTCTGCCTTTTGTGCTGACATGCCTGTGGGCAATGGTTCAGCCCATATTACTGCGGCCCCTGTGTACCTCTGACCTTGTCGTACGAAGCTGCTCCCATTGGTGTATAGCACGGCGTCTGCATTGGTGAGAGGTGTGTCTTTCAGGTCCTCGTGGGTGCCATGTACCTGGGCCAAGATTTCCATGCAGTCATGGATAGGTGCTTCTAGATCTGGGTTGGGCAGCAGGGTGGCCGGGTTCAACGAACAAGGGGGCCTGTAGGAGATTCTAAGAGGGTTGAGTAAGAGGCTCTGATAATGAGTCAAGTGGGCATTACTGATCCATCTTTCAGGTGGTTGCTTAAGCAGTCCTTTGATGGTGTGAGGAGTGGTGACGTGTAGTTCCTGTCCCATGGATAGCTTGTCAGCATCCTTGACCATGAGAGCTGTGGCTGCAATGATGCGCAGGCATGGGGGCCATCCTGCAGCCACAGGATCCAGTCTTTTTGACAAATAGACCACTGGCCTTGTCCATGGTCCAAGTTGCTGAGTGAGCACGGCTTTAGCTATTCCCCAGTTCTCATTCACATATAGCTGGAATGACTTGGTCACATCAGGAAGGCCCAAGGCCTGGGCAGACAGGAGGGCTGCTTTTAATTTATTGAAGGACTCTTCAGGTTCTTCTTTCCAATGGAAGGGGTCTTTTTCTTTAGTTAGTAAATAAAGGGGCTTGGCCATTTCTGCAAACCCTGGGATCCAGAGCCTGCAGTACCCAGCTATTCCCAGGAACTCCCGTACCTGCCGGGAGCTTTGAGGCCTGGGGACTTGGAGAACAGTGGCTTTCCGACTCCCAGTCAGCCACTGCTGTCTGTCCTTGAGCATATACCCCAAGAAAGTCACTTCCTGTTCACAAAGCTGGGCTTTCTTAGCAGATGCCCTGTAACCTAAGCATCCCAAGGTTTCAAAGAGGGCTTCTGTCCCTTTCTGACACTTTGCCTGAGACTCAGCTGCAACGAGCAGGACATCCACATATTGTAAGAGGGTGACTTGGGGGTGTGCTTGGCGGTATTCAGATCCTCATGGAGTGTCTCATTGAACAGGGTTGGAGAGTTCTTGAACCCTTGTGGCAGTCTCGTCCAGGTCAATAGTCCACTTATTCCTTTCTCTGGGTCTGACCATTCGAAAACGAACAGCTCCTGACTCCGGGGAGCCAGTGGAAGGCTGAAAAAGGCATCTTTCAGATCCAAGACAGTATACCATTTGTGGGTGGGTAGTAGAGAGCTCAACAGAGTATACAGGTTTGGAACAGTTGGGTGAATGTCCATGACTCGCTTATTCACTTCCCTTAAATCTTGGACCGGCCTATAGTCTTTTCTCCCTAGTTTTCTTACTGGCAGTAAGGGGGTGTTCCAGGCTGACTGGCAGGGTCGCAAGATTCCTTGTTCTAGAAGTCACCTGATGTGAGGAAGGATCCCTTGTCGGGCTTCCCGGGTCATGGGATATTGTCGGACCCACACTGGGTCTGCTCCTGACTTAACTTCCACAAATATGGGGGGGGGGCAATGCTTAGCAAAGTCTATGCCTCCTGTTTCTGTCCATGTGGTAGGGAAATTGAGGAGCCAAGTCTGTACTTCCTTGTCTGTCTCTATAGGCTTTTGATAGAGCCTATGTTCATCTTCAATAGACAGAGTCAGCACTGAGACAGGGTTGTCTCCCCCATCGGTTATTGTTGGTCCTAAGGGCCCAAAATGTATGTGAGCCCCTATCTTGGTCAACAGGTCTCTTCCTAGTAATGGGTTGGGGCAATCAGGTATGACAAGAAAAGAGTGACTGACCAGCTTGGTCCCCAAATTCACAGTGTGTTTGGTAGTCCAAGGATACTTCTGGATGCTGGTGGCGCCTTGCACCCAGGATGTTTTATTTAATATCTGTCCGTTAGCTTCAGTCAACACGGATCGTTGGGCACCTGTATCCACTAAAAACTGGATGGGTTTCCCCTTCACTTGTAGGGTTACCCTGGGCTCGGGGAGGGGATCCGAAGCCCATCCCCTTCATTCTGAGTCTTGAGCCGTTAACACCTGGGCGCACCTGCATTGTTGATCCTGTCTTTTCTTTTTGAGTGGGCAGTTGTGTGCCCAGTGGCCATGCTCCTTGCAATATGCACAGTGGTCTTTCTCTAGATTTCTCCTTGGGTGCCCCTCATTCCTTTCTTCCAATTATCCTCTCTTATCACCATGGTGAGGGCCTGGGTCATTCTCTCTGTGGCTCTCAGCTGTCTTTCCTCTGGGGCCTCCCTATTATTGAAGACCCTCTGTGCTATTCTGAGGAGGTCTTGAATCCGCTTGCCTTCCAGGTCTTCTAGCCTCTGCAACTTTCTCTTGATATCAGGTGCTGCTTGATTCACAAAGGACATTACTACTGCAGCCTGATTCTCCGGAGCTTCCGGGTCCATAGGTGTAAACTGCCTGAATGCCTCCATTAACCTCTCTAAGTAACTAGCTGGACTTTCTGTTTTCCCTTGCATTACTGTATACACTTTGGCCAAATTAGTGGGTTGGCGTGCAGCAGCCCTGAGACCTCCCATTAGAGTCTGGCAATATAACTGGAGGTGTCTCCTACCTTCTGCTGTGTTGTAGTCCCAATCCTCTGTGCTTGGTTGGGTCAAGGGAAAAGCTGCATTAATGAGGTCAATATTGACTGTTGGTTGACCATCATCACCTGGGACCAATTTTCTGGCCTCCATCTGAATTCTTTCATGTTCCTCCATGGTGAACAGAATTCGGAGGAGCTGCTGGCAATCATCCCAAGTTGGCTGGTGGGTAAACATCACACTATCCAAAAGAGCAATTAAATCTTTAGGGTTATCTGAAAACCTTGCATTTTGGGTCTTCCAATTATACAGATCGCTGGTAGAGAAGGGCCAATACTGTAGTCTAGGGTTACCAGTTTCATCAGGTGGTCCTATCTCACGGGGAGGGGGAGGCTATTGCTGTTTCAGACAACCCGGGGCCGGCCTCTCTTTGAATTTGGCCTCTAGTTCTCCCTGCTGGTCCGGCAATTTCTCTTTCCCCAGTAGATGTTGCCATTACCCCATTTTGAATTTCTGTCTACAGTCTCCTCCTGAGGGGGGGGGGTCTCTGGCCGCGACGCCTTCCTGAGGGGGTCCCTAGCCTCAGTATTGTAGGGAGGGGGTAATTCATCCTGAAGAAGAAAGGTCTGATCTTCAGTTAGGACTGGGTAAAGGAGGGCAGTAGGCTGGGGTTTGCCATTAGCTTCTTTAATTTCTTTCTGTACCATAGTTGGTATCGGGGGAAGGAAGGGAGTTAGCCAGGCAGGAGGATTTTCCAATAAGTCCTGCCATACCAGGATGTAAGGCAGTTGATCAGGGTGCCTCTCTTTACTGGGTAGAGCAATTTTTTATTTCACCTGAAGGACCATGGGGGAGGTGAAAGGACCCCTCAGCTGCCCATCCTAAATCAAAAGTTGGCTACTCAGAATGGCAGAGAGTGGTGAGCCTCTTTTTGGATATCTCTATTCCCAGGTCTGATGCTCTGCGCCTGTATCCTTTGAAATGTTGGGTAAAAACGGGAGGTTTGGGTTTGTCCCATGTTAGTAAGGTGAAATTCTAGTGTCAGAAAGTACACGAGAGGAAAAAGCAGGAGAGGGATTACAACAGAGCAAACAACGATTTCAAAGCAGCGACGGCTTGCTTTTTTTTTATTTTATTTTTTTTTAGATTTTCTTGGGAGGAGGTAATCAACAGGTGACTGGGTTTTTCTTTTTTCTAGCCCTGTAAGACCAAAAAGGTTAGGAAAGGGGAGGTTGGGAATTGAAATTTGTTCACTTTCCTCCGTATTTGCATTAGCTGTGTAGAGAACTTGGATGTCAGACGTTAAACAGTTATTTGCAAGCGCAATCCACAGTTTCAGAGTTAAGGCCTTCCCAGATGGGGACCCCAAGGGTCCCCTTCCCCGAGACTGAGAAGATGTCTCTTATCAGCCTCCTGACCATCCGATATGTACATCTGCTGGACTTACTTGGTCAGTACAGTGGGAATAGGTCTGAGTGCCTAAAAAGGCTCACTCAGCACTATGAGCTCAATTCAGAACCAGAAAAAGAAAAATGAGCTAGCTTTCAGATAAAAGGCGCCGTTTACTTACCAATTGAGTGGACGCGTCCCTGACCTGCTGATCGGGGTCTGGGGAATCCCGGACGAGCCCCCAAACTGTAAGGTTTGAAGACCCCCAAAGACAGACCACTAGAGACTCGAGTCAGAGCAAAAGCACAGGTCGCTTTATTCAGGCAGGTTCAAACCTGGACTACAGCCACGCAGCCAAGTGGCTAGCTGGGATCTGCAACCCCGAGCACTGAAACTGAAACCTTTTTAAAGGCTAAAGCAAACATTCTTTGGGGTACACACAAGTTCTTATCTTTATCAACCATATTTTTAGGGTCTAGGGGTGAGGGTCAGAAGTCATTGCCTGCATAAGCACATGTACAGAAGCAGATAAGCAGTTAGTTAGAGGTCTGTTTGACCAGATGTCCGGTGTTTGGCCATCCTTATCTCTCACATTCCTATGGTGCAAGCATCTTTGCAGAAGCAGAAGGCAGTCATTACTCATTTAACCCTTATCGGCCAGTTGCATATTTGGCATTCCTATAGCTACTTTCCCAAACTAAAGTGAACAGTTTGAAATAAGTATTTTGTACTTAACTATTTTATTACACAAAAATCTCAATTTTTCTATTTTAAACACACTTTAATTTTTATAATCACAAATTTTATAATCACTCTTCACAGGCTCATGTGTTGAACATGAGGGTCACCAATGAGTGGGACTGTTTTGGGATGTTGTGGAAACTTTAGGATGTGTAGCCTAGCTTGCAGAAGTGGGTGGCTGGGGTCTGGCATTGAAGGTAAGATCTGACTTTGATATCTGGACAGCCACAATATGAAAAGAGCTCACACTTCCACCCCATGGACTGAGCCACAGTGCAAACCATCCCCACCATGATGGACTGTATTCCCTGAAACTATGAGCTGTTCTTTCTCCAAAAGGTAGTTCTGTTTGTCAGCTATTTGATCACAGCACTAGAACATAAATACTGCACTATTTATTATCCATTTCCCTCTCAAAGCTGTGTGTGGTGTGATTCTTAAAGACTCATTATTGTGTGCATATATCTGTTATTTTCCCTGGACTGTGTGAGTGTGTAGCCCACTGGTCTTCAGTGTGCACTTCTTACAAAGAAAAGGGCTCCGCAACCTCTGCATACAGACCAGGACATCTCATTATCTGCTTGCAGTCATCTCGCTGCCATTTATCCCATCTGGGGATCCAACCCACACTTACGTGTTACTTTGGTTGTCAGGTCCTCTTGTCTCTTAATCTGGAAACCCCCTCAGTATTTCACAACCTTGATTCTTTTGCAGAGAATTTATTGGGTCAGTAATTTTATAGGACATTCCTGTAATAGCTTGGATCTGGAGTGTCCCCCAAAGGCAGGTGTTCAAGGCTTGGTCCACAGGGTGATGTGGTGGAGCATTTAAGAGGTGGAGCTTAGTGAGAGGTCTTTAGGTCATTGGGACTGCCCTCGACAGGGATTATGGGAGCCGAGCCTCTTTCTCTTCTGCTCCCTCTGCTCTACTCTCATTCCCTTGCCATCATGGAGCTTCCCCTCCAGACTGTAAGCCAAAAGAAACTTTCCTCCCATCAGCTGCTTTTGATTTGGTGCTTTATTCCAGCAAGAAGAAAGTAACTATGGGGCGGGAGAGATGGCTCAGCAATTAAGGTGTTTGCCTACAAAGCCTAATGACCTGGGTTCAAATCCTCAAGAACTACATAAAGCCAGATGTACAAAGTGGTGTGAAATATGAAATATGATTATGGAACTTAAAGTATATTTGAAATAGAAAACTAGAGACTTTTGTAAAATAAGACAGCTAAATACTTATTTCAATGTGCTAACTTTAGCCTGGGAAGCTGTGCTATAGGACCCTGGGAAAATACTAACCATGCAGCTGGGGCTGGCGATAAGAGTCAATTGGAAGTCAGAAATAATGAGGCTTACACCATAGAATGTAGAAAGATAAAAAAGATCAAACACTGGACTTCTGGCCAAACAGATGTTCCTTCCCTCCCCCCTTTAGCTCTAACCATCACTATCTGCTTCTGTACACATGCTTGCGCAGATAATAACCTCTGACCCTCACCCCCAGACCCAAAAATATACTTGCGTTTATCCTAAGAAAATGTTTGCTTCAGCCTTTAAAAAGAGTTCGACTAGAATGCTGGTCACTGCAGTTCCCAGCTAGCTTCTTAGCTGTGTGGCTGTGGTCCAGGTTCGAACCTGTCTGAATAAAGCGACCCATGTGTATGCTCTGAGTCGAGTCTCTGGTGGTCTGTCTTTGGGGGAATCTTCAAACCTTACAGTGGTACATGAATCTAGAGTTCATTTCCAGTGGCTGGAGGCCCTGGCATTCCTATTCTCTTGTCTGTGTCCTCTCTCTGCTTGCAAATAAAATATTCTTTTAAAAAGAAAGTAACAATAACACTCCAACAGATTGCATAGCTCTTTCCTGCATTCTGACCAGCTAGTCAACAAGAAGGCTTCCATCTCATCTCCAGTTGATTTCTCAGTGACCTACCGCCCAATTTGTGGTGTCTTCAGCTATAGGTTCTTACCTTTTAGTTTTGATGGACCACCAAGAGCCTTGCCCTGTATTGTTCTTGTGGAATCAGGGACCTCCCTGACCAACAACTCACCGGGAGTTATCGGTAGTAGACAGCTCCACGTCACTGGGGGAGGAACAGCCAAAACAGACACAGTTTATAGGAGGAAGGGGCTTATTTAAGCTTACAGATCTAGGAAGAGTTCCATCAATGGTAGAAGAAAGTGCTTTCTTCCATAGATCCAAGCAGAGAGAAAAACTGCCATAAGTAGACACCAGCACACACAAAGAGCCCAGACTACTCTCCACACCTTTGACCCCAGGATCTACCCCCAGTGACACCTCCTCAGCCAGGCAGCTGGAGACCCAAGTTACAAGTTTAATAAAACACCAAGTCTATGAGGGACACACATTCATATTCAAACCACCACAGCATCCCACCCCTAGTACTGGTCTAGGACTTCTGGGCTCCCCCACAGGGTACTTCTGCCCAAACTCTTAAAAAAAATTTTTTTTTTAGCTAGAAAAGAATTAGGTTTCATATGGCTTATTCATAACATCTTTAATTTTGACTAGCCCTCCCATTCCCCATCTCTCCTCCACTCTTTCCCCTGAGCAAACATTTCTTTTTTTGTCATAGGAATTGAATTCAGGACTTCAAGCTTCCTAGATAAACACAGTACAGCTGAGCATCACCCCCAGCCCTCTTTTATTTTGAAACAGGATCTCATTAAGTTGCCCATGCTGGCCTTGAACTCATGTAACCCGGGAAGACCTGGGACCCAGGATCCCCCTGTTTCCATTTCCTGAGTGCTGGGATTGTAGGTCTACTGTACAGACCCACCCTGAGGTGTATTTCTTTTCAGTTCTAGAGGCTGCAAAGTCTGAAGTCCAGAAAGCTCCAAGGGGGTCTGTTCCCAGCTGCTCCCTTAGCTTCTGAGTCACTAGCATTGGCTGTTACCCTTGGTTTGTAGTTATATGATTAACTTTGGCTATATAACATCATATCATCTTCCCTCTGTGTCCCTGTCTCAGACTCCTCTCTTCTGGTGAGGACACTGGTTATCAGGGCAGAGCCTACCATAAGGACCTCAATTCACCCTGATTCCACCTCAAGGGACAGGTTTCCTAAAAATGTCATGTTCACAAATACAGAGGTTAGAACTTCAATATCTCTATTTGAGTATACACTACAAGCCTTAACACAAGCTTGTTAAAAATGATAACATTTTAGGAGCCGGGCATGGTGGCGCACGCCTTTAATCCCAGCACTCAGGAGGCAGAGGTAGGAGGATCGCTGTGAGTTTGAGGCCACCCTGAGACTACAGAGTGAATTCCAGGTCAGCCTGGGCTAGAGCGAGACTCTACCTCGAAAAACCAAAAAAAAAAAAAAAAAAAAAAAAAAAAGGTTATTTAGGGATTGGGGACATAACTCAGTTGGTAGAGTGCTTGCCTAGCATGCATGAAGCCCTGGGCTCCATTCCCAGTACACTGGCCAAAGAGGCTGTCATAGGAAACTTTTCCCCTGGGGAGAAGCAAACATATGTCTTCACCCCCAAATAGTACTGAGATGATAGACCAAAGTATGATTGCACTTCTCTTGTGAGTTGACCCAGCTGCTTTAAAGCTGGCAATAGTTGTTTATATCTTTCAATGCAGAGGTGATTTGCCATACAACAGAGGCACACACCTTTATTCCCAGCACTCAGGAGGTGGAGGCCAGAAGTTCAGAAGTTCAAGGTCATTTTTGGTTAAGTAGTGAGTTTAAGGCCAGTCTGGGCTACATAAGAACCTGTCTTAAAAAAAAACAAAAACAACAAAACAAATATTCAGAGGCATGCCTGGTAATGCAGGTTTGTAATCGGTAATCCTAGCTACTGAGGAGGCCGAGGCAGGAAGATCAAGAATTTCAGGTCAGTTGGAGAAACTTGTGAGATCTTCTGTCAAAATAAAAACACAAAAAGGGCTTGGAGGTGTAGCTCAGTGGCAGGCACTTGCTTAGCATAAGTGGGTGTGGTAGTTTTGAGTAGAAGTCCCCCAATAGGATTTATTATAATTGTAGATTGTCTCTAGCCTTCTGGCTGGAGGAGGTGTCACTTTGGCCTGGCCTCCTGGGGTCTTGCCTGAGGTATTTCTAAATTGGTTGCAAAATACTAGGGATACATATGCAAAACAGCAGCCAGAACCCAAGTCTGGCAGTTCTGCTATTTGTGAATTACAGTGTTACAGTGTGCTTGCTTGCTTCTGCTGGTGCTGGGCCTCTGTCTGTCCCTGCTTGAATCTGTGTAAGGGGGGCCAGCCTTTCCTTGACTTCCCCTGGATTTGTTAGTTCAATAAATACTTTCCTCCCCAGAATTGTGCCTGGTTTGGAGATTCATCCCAGTGGCGTGTGGCTGACTAGGACAATGGGGCCCTGGTTTTAATCTCTGGTATTAAGGGAGAAATTAATTTACAGTATGCTTTGCTAGAATGGCTTAGAACTGAGGTATAAGTTGAAGGTTACTTGGCAACTTTTTTTCCCCCCAATTAGTCCCCACAGATATTTTTTAAAGATATATATATATATATATATATATATATATATATATATATATATATATATAAAATTTTTAGAATTTGAGATAGGGCTGGCCTGGAACTTACTTTGTAACCCAGGCTGTCTCAACTCACAGCAATCCTATCTAAGGCTTCCAAGTGCTAGAATTACAGGCTGGAGTTAGCATCCAGCACAGAAATATATTCTTCAACATGTCTTGTTGCAGGCATGGTTATATGCCTGTAACCCCAACACTTGGAAGGCTGAGGCAGGAGAACCAGAGAATTCTCAGCTATATATTGACTTTGAGACCAGCTAATGCTACATGAGATTTTGGATCAAAGCAACAACAAAAAAAGTCAACTATGTGTTTTGTTTTTTACCTTTTTTATTTGTTTGAGAGAGAGGAAAGACAACAGAGAAAGAGAGAAGGAGGCAGACAAGGAGACAGTAAGTATGGGTGCACTAGTACCTCCAGCCACTGCAAACAAACTAGATGCATTCCCCACTCTGTGCATCCAGCTTGATGTGGGTACTGGGGAATCAAACCCTGGTGTCAGGCTTTGCAAGCAAGCACCTCTAACCACTGAGCCAGCTCTCCAGACCTGAACATGTCTTCATTGTTGCTAATATTGCAGAAATACTCAGTGACAAACAGACAAAGCCTTCACAACAAGAGGAGAAGGGAGTTTTAATTTTACACCCAGAACTGGGCCTGAGCCCGGGCAGTCCAAGCATAAATGAAGCATTGGCCCAGACCCCAGTTACAAAGAGATTTTATAGTAGGACACAGAGATGTGTACTGACATTAGACATGTAAATTACAAACACCTAGCAACTCATACATTTACAATGGGTTCCAGGAAGTTCAGATAATCTTCCCCAGGTATCCTCCGCTTCAACTTTTCCTAACTTCCTTATCACAGTTAAAGGAAATCCTTCTTTTGTCTCACAGGACTTCAAAGCTCTGGTTGTCTCTCACCTCATGCATCTGTGGCAAACAAATGTCTGCAGAATGTAACAATATGGGGAAGGGGCAGTGAGCTCACACTCATTTTGCTATAATACTAACAACCCCTTTTCAACCACTGTGATGTTTAATCTCTGTTGTCAAGTTGACAGGATTTTCTAAACTAGGTTAACTGAGGTGGAAAGACTCCCTCTAACCCAGGTGGCGCCATTCCATGGGCTGGGATCTAGCGTTATAGGAAATGGAGTTAGAGAAATCAGGCACACATCCACTTCAGGGAGAGGGAGAGAGCTTTTTCTTTACCAGTGGTCCTCTCTGTTGGTTCTGTGCCACTGCACTGAATTGATTGCATTGGGGTTTTATATCCTTTGTTTGAATTTTCCCATGCTTGTAGAAGGGAGAGATTTATGGCCAGTGAGTATAGGTTTAAAACACTCCTTTCTGTCGAATAAGATTAACTACAGGTTATAAAGTTATATATGGTCTAAAAGGGGTCAGGCCTGGAGTCAGTTCCTATTTGTTTAACTCAAGCTGTGCTGTCAGAGTTCTTGTTACCTGTTAGCATATTGACTTTTAACATAAATTGTTCAAGGGAGCCTTCTGAGCTTCAATTCCAGAAGTGCGAAGTGCAATATTTATTGCTTTACTGAAAGTCTTAGGTACATGTATATATTTCTTATAGATATATCAATTATATTCTGTCCAGACTAATATAGGCTAGAAACACCGGTAATATGGTATTTCCTCAGTCCTGGGACTGAACAGAAAGGACAGAGCTGGCTGAGCATCAGCACTCATTGCTCTGCTTTGTGCTTGTGGACCGAGTGTGAGTGGTGCTTCCCACCACGATGGGCTTCAGACTGTGAGCCAGAATAAACCCTTCCTCCCTTAAGATGCTTCTGCTCAGGCATTTGGTCACAGTGGTGAGAAAGTAACTTCAGAGCAGGGCTGGTTCTGAGGAAACAGATCCTGTGGATGAGGTTAGACCCTGCAGCCCCAACTGTAGCCTCTGAGAGAACAAAGAAGGCCTGGAGGGTCTACCCCACTTATCCCTTCCATTCCTGAGCCATGGCCTTGAGAATACATATTTTAATTTATATATACACAAAATGTAAAACACACATGCACACCCTGATGGCTCTATTTGTCTTGGCCTGGTTCGTGCAACCACCGCCTGGGTTTACAGCTCACTCTCTCTTGAGGACCTCAGCCACCCATGCATAAGGTGTGAAGGAACTGATGCACACAAACAGCTCAGCACCCACTGCTCTCCCTGTCACAAACAGAACATGTAACAAACAGTCCCTGCTGTGTCAGTAAGGAGTACTGGCTCCAAAGGAGGGACACAGAAGCTCCACTTGTAGTCTTCTCTTCCCTGTGCATATCTTTGCTAGTGCTAATCTGTCTTCCTGTTATGGTTTGAATGTTAAATGCCCACCACGGGCTCATGTGTTTAAACACTTGGTCCTCAGCTACTGGCACTGTTTTGGGAAGTTGTGGAACTTTAGGAGGTAAAGCTTGGCTAAAGGAAGTGTGTCACAGGAAGCTTAGACTGCTTCCCTTGGATCTTTCCCTCTGTTTCCTGTTCCACTAACAGGTAGAGTCCTGGCTGCACACTCCTGATTCATGGAGCTGCCCTCTGTCATGCCTTCCTTCACTCTCATGGGGCCTTCTCTGCCTTAATGAACTCTCTCTCTCTTCAAATGTGAGCCAATATAAACCCTTCCTCCTATAAGTTGCTTTTGTCAGGTGCACTTTCACAGCAATGAGAAAGTAATACACCTTGTAAGCAACCATAATGGTGTGCATGATCATTTCTAGCGAATCCCATCAGTTCTTTTAGCAAATTATTAAACATGAAGACAGTCTTGGGAACCAGCATTTATAGTTGTGTTGGAAGTGAGGGTGTCTTGGGGACAATCCCGTGGCTGACATCAACTTTGTACCTTCCATGTACCTGTTTCCAGTTCTCCAGCCTCATGTCTTTCTTTTCTGTCTCATTTGCTCCTCTTCTTTTCCCTGGGCCAGGCCTGCAGGTGCTGTCTGTAGGAGGTCCCAGGCTTAGTGCTCATGTGTGCCTTTCTTTTTCTCCTCCAGTCACTCAAAAAGCTGGAATGTGATCCCATCAGAAGGCTGAGCGTAAGTATTATATCCAAAGCTTCTTCCAGTTCACTCTGATTGCTTTACTGAACTGTGAAATTTTAAATAATAGTATATTGAACGCAAGAGGTTGGGCAATGTAAACTCTATCTGCAGACCCTACCTTGAAAAAAAAAACAACCCACAACAAAACAGAAAACAAAATGAGCCAAAAGATACATAACATGAAAATGCAGCACTCAGGAACCGCGCCACAAGGGCGCGGGGCAGGCCCACTCCTTCCGCCCCGCCCACCTTCCTCCTGGGGCGACGCCCCGCCCCCGGAGCCCCGCCCCGCTGCCGGGCTCCCGCTGGAAGGGCGGGGCTGGGCGCGCATGCGCAGAGCGCGCGGCCGCGTTGCCGTGGCAGCGCCGGCCCGAGGGAGGGCGGCGGTGCCGGCCCGGGACCCCGGCTGGCTGACGCGGCGAGCGGAGAGTGCGCGGCCCGGCCCGAGGCGCGCAGGCCCGAGCGGCGGAGCGCGGCTGGCCGGCGGGGATGCGGGACCGCCTGCCCGACCTGACGGCGGTGAGCGCGGCGCCGGATAGCGGTCCGGGGCGGCGGGGCGGGCGCGTCCCGGGCGGGGTCCCCAGGGCGGCGGGCTAGGCGCGGCTCCGCGGGGTCCCGGGCGGGGTCCCGGGGCTCCGGGGTCCCCAGGGCTCCGGCGGGGCGCTCCCGCGGGCTGGGTCCGGGCTCGCTGGCCGTGGGGCGGCGCGGGGGCGGCCTGGGCGGATGCCTCCCGGGAGCTCGTGGCCCCGCCGCCCGCCCGGGTCTCTGCCCAGCCCTTATCGCCGGCGACACCCGAGCACCTGCCGGCCGCACCCTGCACCCTGTGGGGTCCCGAAACAGGGCGGCGCGAACGAGCACCGCAAACGACCCTCCACTCGAGCTAGAGGAAGGCGGTGTGCGGGAAAGGGAACGGGTTAATACATCCCGATCGTACAACACACGGTCATCGTACCTGCTTTTAGGGTGCATGTGAGTTTCGAGACTCGCAATGTGTGATCAGATCAGGGTAATTGGCGTATCGACGCAGACATCACTGTGTTAGGGACACTCAGGATGCTCTAGTAGCTACTTAGACACGTACAGTTAATTGCTGTCTACGATAGTTACTCTACTGTGCTGGAGGACATTAGGAGGCGTTCTTCCTGTCCAGCTGCCCCCTGGGCCAATTAGCCTTCTCCCTCCATCACTCCCTCACCCCTGTCCTGTTTCTGTTTTCTACTCGAGACAACCTTTAACTTATCCATAGGCGTGAGAGATGCAGTGTTTGTCTTTTTCTGTCTGACTTAGTTTACTCCTAGTCAGCTGGTTGGGGTCCTATTGTTGTACGGAGCGCCCCCTGTGCCGGTCCCTGGCAGCCTTGTTCAGTGTTGACAGCAGAGAGGGACCGCAAGTGGGACTTCCTAGGGTTACAGCCTCATGCCCGTGGAGCCCGGCCCTTAGCTCTACAGGTGTCACAGCTTTGTGAGGCCTGGAATTTGGGATTCCTCAGTCCTGGCAGCTGCCAGTGTTATCGCTGTGAGCCTGGGGTGGGAGGCCCTTGGCATTAAAGATTTGACAGCTCAGGCCGGGTGTGGCCTTTAATTCCAGCACTTGGGAGGCAGAGGTAGTAGATCGATGTAAGTTCGAGGCCACCCTAACACTACATAGTGAATTCCAGGGCATTCTGGGCTAGAGCGAGACCCTACCTTGGAAACTAAATAAATGAAAATTGACAGCTTAGCTCTCTGGAAGGATTCCAGCCACCAGGGCCTTCAGCTTCTCCTGCCTTTCTCTGGCTTCTGCTGTCCACTGCACCTGCCTTGACTGCTTCCTTGAATTATTCAACTGTCTCATTGCTGCAGCCACCCTCACAGTCCTGGGTTGCCTCGCTTCTGCTGTTGACCACTGGTTTTGTGGGGAGTAGACACACTCCCTCAGGGTCCAGCAGCTCTTGCTGCTGCTCACTGCACTGCTTGCTTCTTTGTCACAGCCACTGCGTGTGCTTTTCTTCCTTACTTGCTCAGCACTAGTGAAAGCAGGCAAGAAACCTGGAGGGAAGCCTTTACTGAGTGGGGGAGCCCAGAAGAATTCATTGAGCTGAACAACCTGAATCTAAACAGGAGAAGGGGTATTGGCACCAAGGGCAGCTAACCTTGCATGCAAATGAAGGTCTCTGTTTGGGCCAATCACAGCAAATCTTATATGCAAATGAAGATTTGCATTTGGACCAATCAGCGAACTTCACATGCAAATGAAGCCTTGGGTTAGCCCCAGTCCTAACAGTGCTGCTTTAATACTAGCTCCCCAGTTAGGCCATGGGAAGTGCTCCCCTCTGACTTACTTGGGGATTGTTCACTGAGGCTCGTGATAGCAAAAAGTTGGGTTCAAACTGTAGGAGCTGGAGCAATAGCTGCTGTCATTATGTAGCTTCCTCCTAACTAACACCTGTGGTGCTGGCATAAGGGGTCTGGAGAGCTGATAGTCCTTTTGTTTAAGGCAGCCAGGATAGCAAGGGAGATTTCACCCCCCCCCCCGTCTTTGCTTTTATACAGAAAAATGAGCATACACTGAATACTTATGATAAGAACTTTCATCAAAATAGAAGAGAAACTAGTTGGAAAAGAAAGAAAGGAAGGGTGGTGGGAGGGATTATGATCATGCTGTATATGTGTGGAGGTTGTCAATAAAAAGTTTTTTAAAAGACCTTAAAGAGCTTACCATTAACTAGTAGCTATCTTAACAGTATTTGGGCTTTGTTTAATATTTTCCCAGTGCCCTGGGGGTCCCTCTCATGTGTCTCAGTTTCATTTACCTTAACAGGCTTCTAGTTCCATCCATGTTGCTGCAAATGAGAGAATTTCATTATCTTTAAGGATGAATTATATTAAAAGTTGATAGATTTTTTTTCTATGCACCCCCTCCCTCCGTGAGAAGGTGACAGTATTGTGAATGAGGTGGAACTAATAGGTGTATATTTATAGAATGTTTAAGAGTGGGACTTTTAAGGCCAACAGAGGCAATTATTGCTTCTTAAAATACAAGTACTAATTCATGCTGATATGTATGGTTTGGTTTTTCCATTACACACACATAGCCTCTGAGTGGGGGCTGAGGCCCACTGTCCTAAAGCAGGACTTTTTAAGCTTTTTCCACTCAAAATCCCTTTCACTGAGAAATTTTCACCTAATCCTGGGTTGATATACAAAACTAGGTATACAAATCAAACTTTTGCTGATTTTATGTATGTATATCTATATATATGATTCATTAAAAATGACAGCAAATGAGATACTAATGAGATGGATTTGCTTGTTTATGTTAAGAATTAAGTCCTGGCTGAAGATTTTATATGCAGGATGAGTTGAGTGATATTTTGATTTTCTCATCAGTGTTGAGAATGCTACTTCACATAAATATAGCACTTAGAAGGTAGAGATAGGAAGGTCAGGAGTTCAAAGTTATCCTTGGCTATGTAGCTGCCAGCATGGATTACATGACACCCTGTCTCAAAAGAACAAAGAAGGAAGGGGAAAAAAGCTACCAGATACAAATATAATTAAACGTTTTTTGTTTGTTTTTTGAGGTACGATCTCACTTTAGCTCAGGCTGACCTGGAACTCACTCTGTAGTCCCAGACTGGCCTCAAACTCATAGCAATCCTCTTACCTCTGCCTCCTTAGTGCTGGGATTATAGGTGTGTACCACCACATCCAGCCTAATTAAACAACTTTTTAAGGAATCATGTTCTTTTCAGGTAGTTGGAAGTAGTTAAATAACTATTCACAAACACATTTCTACATGTCTTTTTTTTGTTTTTGTAGATAAGTTTATATGAGACCTTGTCTTAAAACAAGTTAAACAAACAAACAAACAAAAAAACCCCTAAATCAACCCAGACAACATGTGCAACAGATACAAGGGCCCAACTAGGCTACAGAGTGAGTTTAAGGCCAGCCGGGGCGCTTCAGTGAGACCCTGTCTCAGAAAAGTAAAAAGAGGATTGGTGATGTTGCTCAGTGGTAGAGCATTTGCCTGGCCCATGTAAAGCTCTGGGTTCAATCCCTCTTGCCACCAATAAAAAGAAAATGGTAGGGCTGGAGAGATGGCTTAACAGTTAAGGTGCTTACCTGCAAAGCCTAAAGCCTAATGACCTGGGTTTGATTCCCCAGTACCCATGTAAAGCCACATGCACAAAGTGGCACATGCCTCTGGTGTTTATTTGCAGTGGCAGGAGGCCCTGGAGCACCCATTCTTTCTCTGCTTGTTTCTTTTCTCTATTTCTTTCTGCTTGTAATAAGTGAAAAATGTTTTTAAAAAGAGAAAATGGTAGAAAATGTTTGCAGAGTAATTGTCTCTTGTTCTGAGCTTGAGGAATAATAGTAAGTGTAAGAGTATCTACCATGAATGGGTTCCCCTGACCCATTGGTGTGGTTGCAGGACAGGTGCCTCATGGCTCCTGTGCTTCTCTCCCTTTCTCTTGGTCTCTGCTAGGCATTGCCCTCAGCACTCTCTAGATGAGGCACAGTCGTGTTTCTCCCCAAACCTTCCCTGCTCTTCACCCTTTTCTGGAGTACATCCACTGTTCTGAAGCTTTTGCTTCTCTGCAGACCCTGATCCAGAGCTGGCTGGGGCTGTTAGGGTATATGTTTGACGGTGCCCATGGTGAGGGGCTAGGGAGGTGGTTCAGTTGGTTAAGTGATTGCCTCATAAACCTGAGTTCAGTCCCCAGAATCCATGTCAAAATGTTGTGTGGCGGTATGCACTTGGGGAGGTAGAGACAGGAGGATCCCTGGGCTTTTTGACCAGCCAGTTTAGCCTAATTAGTGAGCTCCAGGCCAATGTGAGACCCTGGTGGAGGGGGACATTGCTGCTGAGGATGACACCTGAGGTTTTCCCCTAGCCTTTACATACATATATGTGCACATGCACGCACACACATAAAAGGTAAAGTAAAATGATAAGCCAGGGGCATCTTCTATCCTTGAGGTTCCTTCCTTTACACTGTCAGAAACCCATAGCTCAAACATAAAGGAACACTTATTGGAAGGTAGAGCCATGCCTGGAGATGGAGAGGCTGCCTGGTCCCTGGTGCACCTGCTTGCTTCATGGTTTTTCCTGGTTTCTGTATGCCCTTCTGTGAATCTTTCCCCTCCCCACCCTTGCCTCTCTCCTTGCTCTGCTTCATTCCTTTGCTGGCCCTCTGGCTGGCTGTTCTGCCCCAGCCATGGTTTTTAGACATGAACCCAGTGAATGGTGTGGACATGGGCTCGAGGGGACCATCTGATCAGGTTGACCTCTCAGAGCTGAGATTTGAGAAAGGAGTGTATCCATTTTGTACCTAGAGGTCTTTCAGAGGGAGATGTGAAAGCTCTGGGGAAGCCATGTATATTCCACAAATGGTCCATCTCCCTGCACCGCAGGCCACACAGCAGTACCTTGCATAGAGTTAGTCATGGGGGCTTATGTTTTCTTGCCCCTTTGGTTGGAAATGACTAGGTAATGCTGTTGTACTCTGTGGTTCCTGAGCTGCCTGAGACCCACAATAAGGACAGAACAAAGCACTGCAATGGTGGATTGACATAAATCTCTGTACAGCTAGCTTTCTTTGTAGGGAGGGATTCAGTTGGGGTGCCAGTGGCCAGATGATGGGCTGGGAGGCTAGGCAGTATAGAAACTCCAGAAGAGGAGGCACAGTGGTGCAGGGTGGGCACCAGCCCTCTGAGGGGACCTGGGCCAGTCCTGAGGGCTGAGTGGAGGGATTCATGGTGCAGCTCCTTCTGCAGAGAACTGGAGTGTGTAGATGGACAGGACAGTATCTGTCCCCACTGTGCCCACTGGATAATCTTGGGTAGTCCATGTGTCCCAGGTTCCATCTTCATTACTGCAAAGTGTGGACAATAAGAATGAATGGGGCATGTGTGTGTCCAGGTGAGCTGGAGGGAAAGGACAGCTCTGTCAGTTGGGTGTGGTGGCACATGCCTGTAATCTCAGCACTCAGTAGGCTTAGGAAAGCTGTGTCTGAGAGATGGAGAGAGAGAGAGAGAAGGGAGGGAGAGAGGAGAGAGATGGAGAGAGAAAGGAGAGAGGAGAGGAGACAGACAGAAGGACGGATGGGGGCAGAGGCAGGCAGGTGGCACACAGAAGGTGGTCCTGTTGCTCAGACAGGGGTTTTGAGAGGTGAGACCAGCTTCTACTCAGAGCACATCCCTGAGCACAGCCATGACACCTGCTTATAGGTGCTGTCCATTTTCCCCCTGGTACTGGCTGGAAGAGATAGGGCACCTGAAGTGCTCACAGTCCCTGATGTACCATGTGGTATCCACAACAGTCTCTCCACTCAGTTGTCTGCCCACCTCTTGTGACTCTGTGCCCATTTCTGCTTAAAGGAAACAAGACATTGGGTAGTGGGTTCACCCTCCTGTAGAATGAGCCCATCCTAACTGAAGACACCTGCAGCTACCCTGTCCCAAATGTGGTTTCCATACTGAGGTCTGTTTTAGGGAGACATAACCCCTTACACTTGACTGGGAATTTTCTTATGAGCACCTTTCTTAACAGCAGAATTTTGGGGTGGGTGCCATGTGGTATGTTTTGGGGTTCAGATCCCAATTTTGGATCCTGACCCATCTTTATTAAATAATTGATAATGATAAACTCAAGAAGGATAAGTTATGAATTATTAAGTTTATTTAGGGAGAAATCACAAATTGTGGGGTTTATTTAAGGGAGATTAGGACCTAGGAAGGAAGGCTAGAGCAGAGTCAAACATGGGAAGTAGAAAACACGCTCTTATGCAGAAAACACCGCATAGTTTATAAGGCTCCTTTAAGAAAAATTGAAGTGTTTAGGGAAAGAGGAGTAGAGGTGCAAACACGTGGAGGGTAGTTCATAAAGCCCATTTAGGAGGAACTTAGGCTTCCAAGGAAAGGCTGAGGTAGAGCCATAGCACATGGAAGCTAGAACTTAGATGTAGATGTAGAGAGACTTAGAAGGAACGCACATGGCATCTGCCATGTGTTTTCTCATGGGGGATGTGAAGAGGGCAAATGGTAAGGCTCAAGGTAGAATAAAAGGAAAAATATCAAAGCAGAGACCAAGAAATTTAGAGAAGAAATGAGTAATAATGAAAGTTACACTCATGGTTGCCCTGAGTTTAAAGAAATTACACAGGTATCAGGCCTAGAGTTAGAGAAAGAACCCATGTGGGTAGATTTGGAATGTAAGGGAAATATGTGTAGATGTGTAGAGAGACCAGAGGAAAATCATACATGTAATCCAAGTGAGAAGCTACCCCAAACTATAAAGCCAGAGGCAAGCAGAAAAGTTCCCCCAGACCAAGAAACTATTATGTTCTTCCTTGCCCCCCACCCAGGCTTGGTGGGCATAGAGGCCAGATCACGTGTATGCCTGTGGCCCAAGTGAGGAGAGGCAGGCAGAGTGCCACACAAAGAGAGTGAGCAACAGGAAGAAAGGAGCCTTTATATGCAATGTAAATTTAATTATTATATGCAAAATAAATTTATATGGTGGTTTATAGATTTGGTGGGTGGATCCCAGGGCCAGCCCACCTTGGTAGGTATCTAGGTAGTGTCTAGATTGTGGACAGCAGAGGGTACGGTGTCTCCATCAGACACGGCTTCCATTTCTTCCAAGAGTTCCATCCTCGTGCCATGGTGAGGTGGCATGTGGGTTGGCACCTCCTGGTTCTTTCTGGGCCTCAATCTCTTACTGGAACTACCTAAAAGAAGCCAGCTTTCTCCTATTCTCCTTCAGTATCAGGGGTTAGTGGTCTCAGTGTGACTCTGGGTTCTGTGGGTAAAGTCATTCAAAAGGGGTGTGGTTGGGCTGCACTCTGTCCATGGATATACAAGGCACCCCCTGAAGTGACCCTCCCTTTTCTTTCTGCTGGCCCTGGCTGTGCAGGGTGGTTTTCTCCCTGGTGGTAAAAGTGTCTCCTGTGCCCATTTCCTCCCTGTCTCAGAGAAACACACCTGGCCTTTTCCTCTCCCTTAACTAACTAGCTTTCTTATCTACATGGGCCCAACCCAAGAGGAGGGCAATAGGGGCATTTGTCATGAAGGAACAGTTGATTTTGCCTCGGTGAGGGTCTTGCATTGACAGAGGCAGGATTTTTCTTACATTTTGCAGACTTTTCTTAGCTGGGTCTTAGTTTTGGATGTGGTATCAGTGGTACTGTGTAGACCTTCAGGCATAAAGATTTAATTTTCACAAGGAGTAGATTGCCCAGGTTCATCACCAGCCTGGCTGCTGGGTGGGAGGCTGGCATGTGCTGATGCAGACTTGTGGTCCTTAGGGAGGGAGCTGGGCATGTCTTTCCCCTGTGTCATCTTATAGGGCAGGCCTCAGTAGTAGGTGCCATGTGGCAAGTCTTCAACAAGCTTTATGGGATTTAGATGCCAGGTCCTTGGGCTTATTTTATCATCTCCTCTCCCTTGTATTTTGACAAAAACTGCTTATTATTTTTTTTTTTTGTAAATTTAGAATTTTCTTTGCTGCTAGATGCTTTGATTGCCTGGAAGGCTGGCTTCCAGGTGACTCTTTGTATCCTGCCCACCTATGCAGACCCACAACTGCCAGTCTGCAACAGGGCAGGTCCCTGGTGCCTTCTCAGTCCTCCCCAGGCTCTGAGGCCACAAAGTCACTCTTAGGTAGCTCCTTGTTCTGTGTTCTTTGGTCCCGTCTTAGGCCATTTTCTTCTTCCCCAGCTTTACATGATTCTGTCTTCCTTAATTCATCTGTCTTTATCTTATGAGTTTATTATTATTAAAAACTAGGGAAAAGTAAGGAACAACAGCTAACAGGATGATATTCTTTGAAACTTTAGGAAAGTTAGCTAGTGTAAACATTTTTAATCTTTCTAGAAAATATAAATATGTCATCTTGGGATGTAGCACAGTGGTATAGTACTTGGCTAGTATGTTCCAGACTCTTGGTTCAACCCTCAGCATCACTATACAAACACACATGCATGCATGCGCACATATATACATACTTAATGTAGATACAAACAGGCAGTTTCAGTTCTTAAAGACAAGCCTAGTTACCTTCTTTGGTATGATGTGGTGAAAACACGGGGTTCTGCATGACTCAGTCCTGAGAAACCAGCGTTTGTCTTTCTCCAGGGCTTCCACCTTTCCCTCCCATCATGCTGTAACCTGTTCTGTTGAAGAGGCTGCAGAATTAAGGGGTTCTGTTGTCAAAGATTATGCTCCAGTGGGCTCAGGTCTGGTGGGTCCTGAATTGCTTTTGTCCTTCAGTTCATGTGTGCCTACATATGTTTAAAAACCTGACCTCTTTACCTTACATTTTCTGTTTCAGTGTAGGAAAAATGATGATGGAGACACCACTGTGGTTGTTGAGAAGGACCATTTTATGGAAGATTTCTTCCACCAGGTAAGAACATTTAGTGAAACTCAGCCACAGATTACCTTTAAACTTGACTAACAGTGCATTTGTCAGATTAGAAGCAATGTTGTAACAATATAGTTGCCCCCCTTCCCATACCGACCATGATTTGGTTAACGGAGGGTTCTAGTACCATCAAGTCATGTGAGTGTGTGCAAGCATGAGGTTCCCATAATAAAAATCACCTCATGGTATGTGCTCCATCACTAGTGATGTGTGACTGCATGTGTTTTATTTGATTTTGGTTTTTTTGAGATAAGGTTTCACTCTGTAGCCTGGTTAGCCTTGAACTTGCCATCATCCTGCTTAGCCTCCTGAGTACTAGATGATTGGATTTTAAAGTGTTTGACTTATAAGTTCTTTTGGACACCACTGCTATCAAAATATTAGTTAATATTGATACAACGTCACATGATTGTTGATTCAGATGGCCTGGAGGGAGGGCTGGGTATACATGTGCATGGATCTGACTACAGGGTTGAGGACCAGTGCTCCTGGATGCGTGGGCTTGGTCCCTATATTCCCTGTCATACACATTTCTTTCACTCTGTGACTTGGGAACTGCATGGTGCCAGGCAACACTTCCTCCACCTATAAGTTTCCTTACGAGACCAGGAGACTTGTGGCCTCTCAGAATCCTGAGCTCTTAGGTTCTTTGGTAGCAGAAGGCCTGGCATCTAGCTAGATTTCTCTCTGGAACACTGGAACTAGCCTCTGGGGCCACTTTGCCATTGGTGTTGGGCTGTGTGTGAAGCAGGCTTCTCATGACTTGGGTTGATTGATAGTGATTGGCCTCATTGACTTTCAAAATAAAACTTGATTGTACCTTTGTTAAAGTTACTTTATTATACAGTTTATTTCTTTGAAATGTCATTTTAGAGAAACAAAAGATACTTAGTAATGTAGGGTCATTCTTAGATAAAGTCTTAAATATTACACAGAACACTGTAGAAAGAAGAGGTTGGATTCTATTCTTGACTAAGGGTTGGCTAAAGGCTGAGCAGGCCTCTAAGGAACCACAGACAACTTTCCCAAGGTGATTTCAACAGACATAAGGAGACCCAATGTGGGTCTTGTGGATAGGAGCCAGAGCTGTACCATGGTTGCCTTGTAATCTCCTCCTGTGAGGTTCTTCTCCAGCGGGGTTCTCCTCCCATGGGCCCTTTCTCCTTGGAACACTGGAGCAGCACTTCCCATTTCTGGTAGAACCTTCTGTGCTACAGCAAGGTCAGTGGTGGGTGCTGGAACTTTCTTAAGAGCTGGTGTGTCCCCTCTGGTTTCTGACATGATGGCCATCAAAAAGTTACTTTAGAAATGGCCCTTTCAAATGTAAACCAAATACAATCTGTACACTAGAACCAACGCAGTGACTTGCATTTCAACCTTCATAATGACACAGCCAAGAGATTGAATTCTAAGTGTGTGATGTCTGTGATGTTCTGTTGAAATCATGTGTAGATGAAATGAACCAGGCCTGACAGTCCAGTAGTTCTCTGTTCTAACAGCAGACTCCTGTCTTAGATTTCCCCTTAGCATTTTGATTTTCAGAATGCACTCTTGGGCTTAGACCAGGGCTCCTTGGGGTCCATGTGGTCAGTCTTACCTTCACACTGACAGTGAGATTTTTTCTGCTTGGCTCCTGCATCCCAGGAAGGTGAGGGACAGAGTTCTTCAGAGACCACACACTAAACATAGAAGGGGATGTGAGCATCATGCTACCTTCTAGTTGACCAGGAGTCATATCTACCAAAAGTGTAAAACACAGCTACTGCTTTTATTAAGTTTTAGGGGAAATAGTTTTTAAAAACATTTTTCAGTTTGCAAGGTGAGAGACAGAGAGGGGGGAAGACAAGAGAGAAAGGAGAAGAGAGGGGGGAGGGAAGGGAAGGGAAGAGAAGAGACAGAGAGAATGGACATGTCAGGGCCTCCAGCCACTGCAAATGAATTCATGCATCACTTTGTGCATCTGGCTTTATGTGGGTACTAGGGAATCAAACCTGGGTCATTAGGCTTTGAAGGCAAGAGCCTTAAACACTGAGCAATTTTTCCAGCCCCAGGAGAAATATTTTTCATAAAAATATGTATGTGAGTGTGTGTATGTGTTTCTCATTGCTGTTGTGACAGTTGACCATGAGCCTGGTGGCTTTGAGTAGCACCTCAGAGCTGGGAGTCTTTGGGAACTCCTACAGACTAAGATCCAGGCCTTCGGGGCTATAGAAGAGAATGATGCCCATCTTCCTGCCTACATTCGTGGCCTGCACCTGTCCCTCCCTTCTGAAGGCATGGTGCTCTAGTTTCCACACCACACCTTTTTTTTCCCTGACTGTTGTCCTCTGGTCTTTTGCAGAAGGACCCTGACTACCATCCAGACCACCCAGGGTAATTTCTCTCCTAAATCTGATGTCAGTTTGCAAAGTATATTTGCCATATCAGATGGTGTATTAGGTGTGGATACAGATAGCAGCATATGATGGATGCAGTTAGGATTTTAAAGTGAGTGGAGAAGGAGTGGTGGTGACATCCTGTTTGAGCAGTTGTGATTGCCCTCTGTAGCCAGGTCTCCTTCAGCATCTCTTCTGAGGACATTGATTTCTATCGAGGGCCAACCTGGACAACCCTGGGAAGTTTCCAGTTCAGCCACATTTTCATAAGTTCTTTGTCACATAATGCAACACTCACAGACAGGTTTCTGGGTATCTTTGGGGCCATTAATGAGCTACTCCAGAAAGTTTTGAAGATGTAAATTCATCTGGATAAACCTTACAAAGAGAACATTACATTAGAACAAATATAAAGTAGCTTATAAGGAGAAAAAGTCTGAAGGTTGTTGGCCTATGACCAGTCAATGCCTTCTAGTAGGAGGGTGTTGCCATTGGCCTTTCCATGGGTGGGGGTGTGTGTGGACTTTCTGATTGTGTGCTATGTGAAGTTGAAGGAATATGCTTCTCCTTGGCACCATCTGTGGTAACACTTGAAGCTCAAATGTGGGGATTGTTTTTCAGCATAGTACATTTTGCTGGTCAATGTTGGTTGATGCTCGACTTAGACATAATGGTAGAAATGCAATATTGTCTGTTTCTCTGTTTTTCAAGTGTTGTCTCTCTGAGAAAGGGGAAAACTCATCTGTGTGGCAGTTATTCATCTCTTCCCCTTCCAGCCTTTCTTTCCTAGGCAAGAACAGCAGTAGCAACATTGACTTTGCACACTGGGTTGATCCTGTGTCTCTCCTAGGTGGAGGAGATTAGAAGCAGTATCAACAAAATATCTCAGTATGTGGAAGATGTAAAGAAGAAACACAGCTTCATTCTCTCAGCCCCAAACCCAGAAGGAAGTAAGTCCATGTCAGTCAGTCTATCTGTCTGTCTGTCTGTCTGTCAGTCAACTACAATGTGGCTTTCCTCAGCTTCCCCTTAAGTGGAGGGGTAGCTTGTGTTGACACCATGTGTGGTCCACCCTTCAGTGTCCTGGGGCTCCCTGCATGATCATTGTCCAGCCAGGGTGAGGACCACTGCTGGATCCAGAGGATGCATGACAGTGCCTTAGTGGAAGCATGCCCACAATGTTGGTGATCTGAACAGAGATCTGTTCTGTGCCAGAAGCTAAAGCAGAACTGGACTTTTGTGTTGGAGGGCAGTTAATGAGACTGGTTTGGAGCCTCATGGCTCCTTGGTATAGAGTAATGGACAGTGAAAACTTTATGGGTGACATGGGGTGTAAACCAACCAGGATTGCAGACTGTAACTCACATTGCATTATTTTTCTGAGGTAGGATCTCACTCTAGCCCAGGCTGACCTTGACCCAAGTGCTGGGATTAAAGACATGTGCCATTAAGCTTGGCCACATTGAATTTTGAGGAATAATCAATATCTCATTTCCCTCATTTTTATTAGTTTTTCAAGCTGACATACTTTTTTTTCTGGTACATTCATACATACCTTGTTCCCGTCACTCTTCCCTCCATAGCTGCCCTGATGTTTTCATCTCACAGATGTTTGGTTACCCCCCCCCCCCACCTAAGACCTGTTTCATGGTCCCCTTTCTAGTTTTGTGCCCCACACCTTGTCACGTATATATATAAAGATATAGAAGTTAAAATCTAGGATCTCCTCGTGAGAGGAAATGTGGTATTTCTCTTTTTTTGTCTGGCATATTTCACTTAACATAATAATCTCTAATTCCATTCATTTTCCTGCAATGTTAGTGAGTCCATTTTCTTTACTACTGAATGCAGAGACAATGCATGACAAAAATCATTTTAAGAGAGGAAGGGTTTATTTCTGCTTACAGTTTGAAATTATAGTCCATTATCATGGGGAAAGCATGGCAGCAGGAGCTTGAAGCAGCTGGTCATCTTTAGCTTGTGAGGAAGCAGAGAGTGATGAAGGCTGGTGCTCAGCAAGCTCTCTCCTTTTTAAAAAATATTTGAGAGAGAGAGAATAAAGAAAATGAATATATGGGAATGCCAGGGCCTCCAGCCACTGCAAATGAACTCCATATGCATGCGCCACCTTGTGCACCTGGCTTTCCGTGGGTACTGGGGAATTGAACTCGGGTCCTTCTGCTTTGCAGGCAAGCACCTTAACTGCTGAGCCATCTCTCCAGCCCCTCTCTCCTTTTTATACAATCCAGGACCCCCAGCCCCTGGACTGCCATCCGCAGTTAAGGTGGGTCTTCCCATTCCAATTAACATAATATAAATACCTCTCAGGCATGCCCAATGTTTAACCTAATCCATCACAAGCGATTCTAGGTTTTCCAAACTGACAATCGATATATACCGTCACCTCTTGTCAGGTTGACATCCAAACATCATAACCTCCCACCCCCTTGTCTCCAAAGGTTCATGGCCATTTCACTCACAAAATGCTTTTAGTCCTCCACAGGTCCATTACTGTTTAAAAGTCAACACAGAGCCTCTTCTGAGACTTAAGCAAATGCTTCACTGCAAGCTTCTATTGCATCACAAAGCAAGTTACATGCTTCCAATATGTATCAGCACAGAGTAAACATTTCCAATCCAAAAGGGAAGAATGGGGGCAAAATGGGATGATCAGACCAAAGCAAGACTGAAACTCAACAGAGTAAATTCCTAATCTTGCAGCTCCATGTCCAGTATCTACAACTTGTAATGGGATTATCTGGGCCACAAAGGGTTTGGGTAGCTCCACCCTCCAGCTATGCCTCTCTTGGTGTAGCTCCCTTTGAATCTGCAGCTTTCTTTGGTAGACATCCTGTGGTTCTGGCATCTCCAACATCTTGGAGGCTCCATTGCAACTTAGACTTTACCTTCATAGCTTCATGCCTTGGCTGGCCTCTGTGGTGGTTGAATCAGATGTCTCCCATAAACTCATGTGTTCTGAATGCTTAATCCTCAGCTGATGGCATTTTGATAGGTGGAGTCTTGCTGATGGAGATGTGTTGTTGGGGTAAGCTTGAGTGGGAGTATTATGGCCAGCTCCTTTTGCTAGAGTTTGGCTCACTCTCCTATTGCTGTTTTCCATCTGCTGTGGCATGGAAGCCCGGCCTCTGCTCATGCCATGCTGTCCCCTACTATCATGAACCTTCCCCTTGAGACTGTAAACCAAAATAAACCCTTTCCTTCCATATGTTGCTTCTGGCCAGCTGTTTGTCCCAGTAACAGCCTCTTAGGGCCTTCTTTCAGGGACCCCAACCCTGCCAGACATTGCTTGGCCTCGGGCTATCTGGAACTGGTGGAATAGTCTGCGATCCATTCCCCTCCCCAGCCATCTCACACATCTTTCACACCTCCAAAGCCATTACCGCGTGGATGATGCTAAGTCCCTGCTGGTCCGGGATGCAGCAGGGACCCCTTGGACCACAGCTGTGGAGATCTCTGTATGCCTTTAGGCTTTTCTTGGTGCAACATTTCCTTAGGAATTTGTGTCTTTACAGGGAACACCTTCCGTTTAAGCTTCCTACCTGCAAGATTTTTCTTCAGTGATGGTGATCTTCTCAGTACCTATTTGACTGTTATCCTGCCTTGAGATTTCCTACACCAAACAAATTTGTCCATTATGTTTAAGTTCATCATCATTCAATTTCTATGGAGAGGGCAGAATGAAGCCAGTTTTTTCAACAGGTTGTAACACGAACTTCATCTAACGCTGTTCTTGATAGAGTCTTTGTTCTCTTCTGAAACTTCATAAGTTCCCATTGTCTCTGTTACTCTCAGCATTTTTGTCTTCCAAGTTCTCACCAGACTGGCCCCTTGAAGCTCTGTGTATAGTAGTCAAGGGCTTTTCTAGTTCCAAACTCTTCCACATTCCTCTCTGAAACTGGTTCCAAAAGCCTATGAACCACATAGGTTTATCACATCAATAACCTTATTTCTTGGTACCAATTTTCTATATCTGTTGCCTTCTTTATGTGACCAAATACCTGACAAGAAGCAGCTTAAAGGTTTAATTTTAGCTAATATTTCTAGGGTACAGTCTATCCTGGTGGGGAACTCATGGCAGCAGGAGTTTGAGACAGCCACATTCATTTCACCTTGAAACAGAAAGATGAATGCTGGTGCTCAACAGCTCTCTAGCCTTTTAATACTGTTCAGAACCTCAGCCCATGGAATGGTGCTGCCCACAGTTAAGGTGGATCTTACCACCTTAATTAACCTAATCAAGATAATTCCTTAATTCCTTACAAATATTCTTAGAGGCTATTAATCTAGATAATCCCTCCTAGGTGATTCTAGGCCCTACCAATCATATAAACATAACAATTTTGCATATACACCTCATTTTAAACTATAAATTATTACAGGATTTTCTTTTATCTCTTGCCCCAGCTCCTATTACCCTGGAGGCCCCTCAGTGGGGTTATGGTATTCACTATGGGATCATGAAGGCCTCAGTCAGTCCCTGTGGGATAGTGGAAGACAGTGCCTCAGGATATTCCTACCCACTTTGTGGCTCTTACAATCTTTCCACCCCCTGTTTTGCAATGTTCCCTGAGCCATGACAGGCCTATTGGCAGTCTGATTTAGTGTTGAGTTCTCTATAGCTTCTGGATTTCTGCTTTGATAGTGTGGTAGTTTGAAGAATGTCCCCCAATAGATTCAAGAGTTATTAAAGTTTATATCCAGCCTTCTGGTTGGATGAGGTGTCACCTTGGCCTGGCCTCCTAGGCTCCAGCCCCAAGATGATTCTGGGGTGGATGTGAAATTCCAGCTATACATATGCAAAGAACAGTCTGAGCTCAAGTCTGGAGTTTCTGCTTTTTGGTAGTTAATTGGAGTTGGAGTGTGCTGGCTGGAGGGATGGATGGGTTTCTTTCTCTGCTTGGATCTGTGAAAGGGGGCCAGCCTCTTTTACCATTCTGGAACTTTCCCTGGATCTGTTACTTCAATAAATATTTTCCTCCCAAAACTGTGCCTGTGTGGAGATTGATCCCACTGGCGTGTGGCTGACTATGACAGATTTTGATTGGTCACCATCAACCTGGAGCTGGTTGTCAGGCTGGCAGTGAGAGCAGTGTTTATGTTGCCACTTCCCCTGCAATGTTTCCTGGCCCCTGCCAGATGTGATAGAGGTGGCATGTCTCATGGTCTCATGATTGACTAACTTCTTATCGATGGGTCTTGATTCTTCTCCATTTTCTCTACCATCTGTAAAACAAAGCAGATTCTCCAAACAAGAGTGAGAGCAGCTTGAGTCAAAGGGGTATGCAGATTTGAGAGGTTTTTGTTTTGTTTTTGGTGTGCAAGCCCACTCTTCTCCAGAGAGCAGTGGGGCTTCTCTCTGACATCTATGAGTTTCCTGACAATGGGGTTCTGACTTGGTTTCCAGTCCCAGATATGAGTTCTCTCTCCCTGAGTGGACCTCATGTCCAATCAGAGAACGGCTGATTAACCTCAGAGGCTGTGTGCCACTATTGCACAAGTGTTACACACCACTTTCTTCATCGCCTGTGGTTGGACATCTAGGTTGTAGCCATTTTCTAGCTTTTGTGAGTAGTGCAGCAATGAACATGGATGTACAAGTATCTCTGTGATAGGATTGAGAGTACTTTGGGTGTATACCCAAGAGTGTATATAGCTGGGCCATGTGGTAGTTCTATTTGCGGGAGGGACCTCCATTCTGATTTCCAAACCATACAAGTTTATGTTCTATTGCAAAGCATTTGTTGTCATTTGGTTTCTTGATATTAGCTGTTTTGACTGGGGTAAGATAGAATCTAAAAAACAATTTGTTTTTTGGTTTTCAAAGTAGGGGCTCACTCTAGCCCAGGCGGACCTGGAATTCACTATAAAGTCTCAGGGTGGCCTTGAACTCACTTTGATCCTCCTACCTCTGCCGCTGGAGTGCTGGGATTAAAGGAGTGCTCCACCTTGCCCAGCTTCAAAGTAATTTTAATTTGTATCCCTTGATAGCTAAGGATATTGAATCTTCTAGTCCCTGAAAAAGGTCTGTTCCTCTACTTTCATAGGTATTCTTTAAAAAAATAATTTACTTGTTTGCAAGCAGGGGGGGGAGGGAGAATAAGCATGTTGGGGCCTCTAGCTATTGCAAACAAACTTCAGACATGAGCCACTTTTACATCAGGCTTTACGTGGGTACTGGGGAGATGAACCCAGGTTATTAGGCTTTGCAGACAAGCACCTTAACCACTGAGCAATCTCCCCAGCCCTATTATAGATATTCTTAAATCTCAGTACTGTTCTGTTGGGTTCAGGGTAGGCTTTGCAAGTAGTTTTTGCTATATTCCTAGGTACTCCCTGTTTTGGTGTTAATGTAAATAGAATCTGTTTGAAGTTACAATTTTTATTTTTTAGTTACTCATATTTTGAAATACAGTGAGCCAATTCTGATGATGCAGATCTGTCATTCTACCTACTTGTGAGGCTGAGGCAGGAGGATCACAAGTTTGAGGCCTGACTAAGCTACAGAGTGAGTTCAAGTTCAGCCTGGACACCGTAGGGAGACCTTTTTCTCAAAATAAAGTGAAAAGGGGCTGAGTATGTGTAGTTTTGTGATAGAGTACTTACCTGGCATGTATAAAACTGGGTTTGACACAGTGGAGAGAAAAAATAAAAAGGACACAATGATCTTGACTAGTTATTCTAATTATTTCTTTACTTTTTTTTCTGGTGTGCATGTATGTGCAAGTGTGTGTAGGCACATGTATGCCATAGAGGACAACCTTGGATGTTAGCCCTTACCTTTCACCTTGTTTGAGGCAAGGTCTCCCATTGTTCACTGCCCTGAACACAGGCTTGCTGGTTCAAGAGCTTCCAGGGGCTTCTCCTGTCTCTGCCTCCCTTCTTGTCACGGGCCTGCTGGGGTCACATGCTAGTGCTACTACAATGTCCAGCTGTACATGGGTTCTGGGAATCTGAACTCAGGCCCTCTCACTTGCAGGACAGACACTTTATCTTCTGGGCCATGTCCCAGCTGAATCTCTCTACATTCTGTTGGATTATTGCTACCCCTGTTCTGTAATCTGTGAATTTGTGGATAGTGATGGCTTCTGTTCTCAGCTCTTACTCTGGTTAGTTTTAGTTGACTGCTTTCAATGATCCCTATATAGCATTAGGACAGAATTGGTGATGGGGGTATACTGAAAGCAGTTTTTCTTAGAAAACTGGTTAGTAGCTATATAGTATAAAACAATGATCTTAGCATTAAATTGAAAAAATAACACATATTTAAGTCATGCTCTTCTGAACCTGGGTGAATGCCTTTTCTGACTCAGCTGTTTTCTTTAGTGAGCTCCTGAGCCTGGGCTCATTAGACAGTCTGTGAGACATGTCTCCATGGGCTTCTAACATCTGAGCTCTGGGACTCCTCCAGCCCTGGTCTTACAGGTAGCTGGGGCCACAGGTGCTATTATGCCCCACTGTGGACTTTTCCTATCATGTCCTCTCTTGGAAAGCCACAATGTTCTTGGAGCAGTAAAAGCTCTGAGAAATCCTAAAATAAAAATCATCTCTTGGCCTTGTTTAGTTTTAGTGTTTTAGAAATTTATCCACATAGCATCTACTACCATCTTGTGTAGCTCTTAGGGAAATTTAAATATTACTATGTTTTTATTTTGAGTAATTTATCTCCAAAACCTTTTTGCTGTGAAGTGAGAGCAGATCAGCTATTGCTTTCACAAACTCAGAGCAGCTAGCATTGCACAGCAGGCCCCTTTGTGCTTGTAGTGAAATGATTGTTTTTCATCTTTTGTCTTTTTATGACAGTGTGACTACCTAGGGAGCAGTGCTAACTGCTTACTTTGTTGCTCTCTAAAAAGCCAATTGTGGCTTTTTCTTCAGATAAGCCAGTACTGGGCTGGTGCTAGCCTGGTGTCCCACGAAATGTGGCTCTGGTTTTGCCAGATGTAGGGAGGGTAGCGTGGGGATTGGGTCTCCAACCTCTGAAATGGGTCTGGTGACAGGGAGGGTACTGCTGCTATTGCAAGTGGTGAACTTGGGCTTTCCTGTCTCCGTTCCCATTGTTGTAGCTACATTGAGAGCACAGATGCATGTGCTTTATTATGTCCAACTTTACTCTAGATTTGGGGGAATTGAATCCAGGCTGGCAGGCTTTGCAAGCAAGCGCCTTTAACTGCTGAGCTATAGCCCCAGCCTTTGGTTGAATCTTAAAGAGTCTCACTGTGTAGGCTGGCTTTGAACTGTCAACCCTCTTGACTCAGCCTCCTGAGGTTTTGATAATGCAGATCCGTGCTGACTTCTAGTTGCTATATTCTGATGCCAATGGCTTCCTCCCTGTGTTAACATAAAGGAGAATGTCAGAGATCTCCTTGGAAAAGATGGCCACAGAGAAGAACTTCTCACTACATAATCTCACTACATGCCCCAGCCTTGATGGCATCTTTCTTTGGTCAGAAGCCTTCAGTATTGACTACAGCTTTAGGGAGAAAAAAAAAAAAGGAAACTGAGGGATGTCCTGGAGGGCCTTCCCACCTCTGTAATCACTTCACTGAAGTCACTTCAGCCCAGCTCCTTTGCCTTCAGCTGGACCTTCCGTCCCTGTGCCAATCTGTCCATTTACAGGTCACACAGTCACTCCTGTTCTCTGGCTTCTGGCCACCCTGGAGCATTGCTAGACCTCCTTCATCTGCCAGGTCCTCCTCTACTCTGGCACCTTCGTTATCTTCTGCCCTCCCATAAGACGCTGGCTGGGAAGCTGGAGAGCTCCCTTATATGGCGTAGGTTGCACAAAGCTCAGGGGCTCTGTGCCTGAGAAGAGAGCTGTGTACATAGTGTCAGATGGGCAGTAAGGATGGGGAAACAGTGACAGTGCGCGGTCAGGGGATGCTCTTCCAGAGCGCAGCTGTCCCTGCCCTCTTGTGGTGTTACAAGTGGATTTCATCAGCTCTTGGTTGGGGCGACCCTGCAGCTCCCAGGCGTAAGTGTGTCTCCACCAGCAGCTCTAAGGCACAGGCCAGGCAGGGTCAAGAACTGCTGCTGGGTCATGCCAGCCAGAGCACAGCTTGTGGAAAAGATCCGAAATTAACCAGTGTTGTTTTGTTTAAGCTTGGCTGAATGTTACAACTCAGATACTTTATTTTAACTTTTCAAAGAAATAAAAGAAGAGCTTGAAGACCTGAATAAAGAAATCAAGAAAACTGCTAATAAAATCCGAGCAAAATTAAAGTGTAAGTTTAAGTTGTTTTTAATTTTTAGTGGTGGGAATATACATAACATTGTTATGTTATTTCTTGTACTTTTATTATTTTCTTACATTTTCAAGCATGAAAATTGTGATCACTTCAAAATCAGTTAGATATATGTGTGTTGGCCTGTAATACTTCATATCCCCTGAAAAGAAGTGTTCTTCCTATGCTGTTAAATTGTTGTATGCTGACATCTGTCACACTGCAGGTATTTGAGAAGGTAGGGATGACCTTTAAGATGAATTGCCAAATTCTTGAATGGGTCTCTCTGCTGGAAGGTTGTTTCCAGCTGTTGTACAGCTCAGCTGAGGTGCTGCTCCGTGCTCAGTGTGAACAGCTGTATCTGTGTGGACTTACACAGGTTGCATTTCTTGGTCTACTAGAAAGACATGTCATATTTAACTTACAGAATGGCTTGGAAATGAGTATTCCTCATGTCTGCAGCTTACACAGCCCTCTCAAGAATGGTGGTGAGGGCTGGGGAGATGGCTCAGCGGTTAAGGCACTTGCCTCCAGTGCCTAAGGCCCCGGGTTCAATTCCCCAGGACCCACATTGACCAGACCCACAAGGTGGTGGCCCTGGTTCTCTCTCTCTCTCTCTCTCTCTCTCTCTCTCTCTCTCTCTCTCTGCTTGAAAATGATATTAAAAAAAAGAATGGTGGTGAAGGCAGTAGTGCTCCTACCATGGTCCAGAGGCTGACCCCAGACTATGTACAGCCCAAAAGGAGAATAAAGTATCCTCAAAGCACAACTACATTTGTGCCTGAGGCAGAGTCCATGGCCTAAAGTTGTAGGGTATGCAGAATTTGCATTTCTCAAATGATCATGGTTCTGGGGTTTAAATTGGGCACTGGACCTGTGCTGCAATTGAATTGTGCCCCCCCAAACTTATACTGAGATTGGCTGAGCCTGGTGGCCCAGGTCTGACTCCCCTGCCAGACACACAAAGTGGCACATGTGCCTAGAGGTTTTTTGTTTTTTTTTTTCTGCAGCAAAAGCCCTGGTTTGCCCATATTTTCTCTCTCTCTGTCTATCTCTCTCTGTCTCTCTCTCTGTCCATCTCCCCATCTCTGTCTCTCTCAAATAATATTGAAAAAATAATAAAAAGAACTAAGGAAGACACTTTACTTAACCTGAAAAATACTACATCTTCCCCCCCCCCCACATCCTGGCTTTCACACAGCTAGTGATTTATTTACCCCATAGACCACAACTAATGCACTAAAGTGACACTTCCCACCAAGAACGTGGCCACATCAAACAGTTGAATTGTACTATTCTCTCGGTACACCCACCAAGTGGTATAGCCGCATTTCTGGGTTTAAAGTCATTTTGAACAGTTCTTGTTTGTGTGATTTTTATCACTAACTTAATTTGTAGTTAATTTTGCTTTTTAACTTGAGAGATTGCTTCTTTACACATTTAATTTGGCATTATAATTGTGTGAGATATTTATATAACTCTAAAATTTGTGAGAAAACATCTTCCGAGGATTCTGGCTGCTTCTATGCTTGTCCCTACCTGTTCTCCTTCCCCTCAGGGTGGCCAGCTGTCCTAGGGTTATCTCCAGTCTTCCTGTGGGTAAATCCATATGTGCCTGTGTATATGTGCATGTGCAGACAGAGTGATAGGAGCAACAAACATCCCTCCCTCTTCCAGGAGGATACATTAAGTGATCAGCTATGCTTTATGAGGAAATAAGCTTCAAAGGCAAGAAAGAAATTTGAGGCTTAGCTCAAAAAACTTGGATTTAAACCTGGAGGTGACCATCCTTCTTTTCCCAGCTATCGAGCAGAGTTTTGATCAGGATGAGAATGGGAACCGAACCTCAGTGGACCTTCGGATTCGACGGACCCAGGTTTGATTGCCAGTCTTACTTACGTTGAAGTAATGTGGAAGACTAAACCTTCTTACTTTTTCCAAATTCAAAATCATTGAGTTTTTTTTTGCATTGTGGTATTGGGGATTGAACTAGGGCCTACACATACTAAGCAAATCTCTACACCTAGTCCAAATAACATCATCTTTATTGTCATGTCTGTTCTCATCACCTTCCTGTGATTTACATCTCTTCACTGTGAAGAAAGCGTCTCGCCCATCCCCATAGCTGTGCTGCAGAGCAGAGAACTGGCCAGATCACCTTAGGGCTTCTGGTTTTGTCTTCAGCTTTCTGTGGTTTCTGATGTGGCAAATAGAAATAAGTGTAGAAAATTCAACTTCAGGGGACTGGGGTGTAGCGTAGCATTTGTGAAGCCCTGGGTTTGGTCCTCAACATCACAGAAACCAGGTGTGGTGGCACACACAATCCCAGTACTTGGGAAGAAGAGGCATGGGGATTGTGAGTTCAAAGTCATTTTTGGCTTCATAGGGAGCTTAAGGCTAGCTTGGGATACATGAGACCCTGTCTCAAAACAAACTAGTGGACTTGCCAACCAAGAAACAAAACAAGCCAGCAAAAGAAACTGAAAACAAGCACTGAACTCTTATGGCAGAAGGTGACTAGGTATGCAGTGGAGGGGCAGCCTGCATGGGTCCCAGCAGGACCCAGTCTTTGTGCATAGTGCCTGCTGCCTGGATTCCACAGATTTTGGCCATTTTTTAAGGGGGGGGGCACTAGTTGGAAGAGTCAGTCAGTGTGTGAAATAAGGAAGATAATGTAACGCACATGGAGTTCTTAGCATAGCTTCCATTACAGAGAACACTGCTGTTACCCTTTCTCCTGGAAGGAGTTAGGCCAAGCTTCTGACTAATGGTTTTGCAAGCTTCTTTTAGCAGAAGGAATAACAGTTGATGGTGATACAATGTTTTCCATGTTGCTAGCATTCAGTGCTGTCTCGAAAGTTTGTGGAAGTCATGACAGAGTACAATGAAGCGCAGACTGTATTTCGGGAGCGAAGCAAAGGACGCATCCAACGCCAGCTAGAAATCAGTGAGTAAAGGAGATGTATTCTCTCTGTTCCTCATGATACTTCAGCGCAGACACACAATTCCAGCTCTGTTTTGCCAATATAATAAAGTACAAGAAAGTTCTGTCGCATCTAATTCCTTAACAGCCAGACCTGTTACTCATTCACATCCTTCAGGTTTCCAGTGAAACCTAATCACCCCTGCTCTGCTAGAGACTGAGTCAAATTTGGAAACTATTAGCCACTGTTTTCCCCAGGGATTTGTGTACTACAGCCCCTCGTGCCCTACCTGGGAGATGGTCTCTCATGTTTCTGCTTGTCCACTTGACCCAGGCCCTGCTCAGCTTAAGTCCCTTGGCCAAACCAAGACGTGAATTCTGTACTGAGGCAGCAGGCTATCTCCTTCCCACAGCCATTTCTCATCAACACTAAGACAAAGTTTGAAGACTCATTCTAGTTATGAAGTGTCCTGTTTCCCCTTCTTGCTGCTCAAGCTTGGGTTCCTTTCTGTCTGTTTAACACCTGCCTAAGAAAGAGCCCCTGAAAGGACAGAAAACACTTGAAGATGTGACAGCTTAGTTAGACTCAGTGGCTTATGTAGTTGATCAGCAGTGTCCTGAGCAGTTTCCATTGTCGCCTCAGCTGGAAGGACCACCACCGACGACGAGCTGGAGGAGATGCTGGAGAGCGGGAAGCCATCCATCTTCATCTCTGATGTGAGTGGACCACAGCTTCTCGTGCCTACACTTCTTTAGACAGACATTTTTGTCTTCATCTTTCAAGCCAATTAGAAGTTGGTAAGGTTCTTTAACTCATTTTTCAAAGATTATATCAGATTCACAAATTACCAGACAAGCTCTCAATGAAATCGAGTCACGCCACAAGGACATCATGAAGCTGGAGACCAGTATCCGGGAGCTGCATGAGATGTTTATGGATATGGCCATGTTTGTGGAGACTCAGGTAATGAGATGTCTTCTGCATATAGACGCTAGTCACGTGGACTCATACATTTGAGCCTGCTCCAGTCCGGAAAGCTAGGATTTTGGACCCAGCTTCCCAAGCCAAGCGTTAACTGTACTACTGAAGGTCTGGAGCTTCCACAGTGGGCTAGTCTGGTTAGATGAAGCAGGAGTTCAGACAGTTGGCCTTGTAGTCAGACAGAGGTGTCAGGAATTGTTCATGAAGAAGATTTAATGAAATTATAAATGTTTATACTGGAACTTTAGGTTAAAAGAAGATAACTTTACATACATATGCATTTATGTATAAGTGTAAATATGTATATGATCCACACACCTATTACATGGATTTTAGATACACAAAACAGTGTTCCCAGAAAATGGAGGTACACTGAGTAGTCTATAGGCAGTGGGATTATAGAGGTATGAATTTTCCTTTCTAAGTAGATGTACCTTCAAGTTTCCCATAAGGAGCATATATCACAGGAGTGAATAAACTTCCAGGAAATCCAATCCCTGGCACTACTTAGAACTCACATGGACTTTGTGGTATTCTCTAGACAGATGGAGATTTTGCGCAATTGAAGACATGAGCTGAGTGTGCTCCGGGTGGTGTTGTCTCTCAGTGTCTGGCTGTGATCATGTGCTCTTGAGACTAAGCTGCTTCTCCCAGGGCTTTCAAATCCCATCGGGAGGGTCCCTGGCTAACCAGAGTGCAGCTGGCCACCTTCGTTCATCTCCATTCATCTTGAGCAAATTGCTTCCTTTTCCTCCTGAGAGAGGAGTCAGGAGGCTTTGGCTGATGTGCTTCTAAGAAGGTTGACACCTGATTATTTTCTATGATCTCCTGGTTATGTACCAGGATCAGAAAATAGTTATAGACAGGATTCATTTTTGTGTGCCTCCTGTAAAGAGCAGTGTTTATTTTGAGGAACTTAATCATCAGAGTATCTGTGAACATTGTAGATGAATCTAATAGCCTGTGGGATAGAAATGGCCATGAATGCTTCTTTTTGATCTTGAGTAGACCAGTTGGTGCTAGGTGTGAGAACTGGAGAGAGGAAGTGTCTGAGGGGCCAGCCACATAGTAAGAACAATGGACATCAGTCCAGGCTTCAGTCATGGTTACTCTACACTACGGGCATCACAGTAAGCAGCATCAGGAAAGCTCCTATGTAGTTCCACTTCCATATTTGCTATAAAATTTTTTTGGGTGTGTGCATGTGTGTTTGTATATGCATATGGCATATACACATGTGTGTGCAGATGTGTGCACCTCATGTGCATGTGTGCAGAGGCCAGAGGAGGATGTTGAATGTCCTCCTCTATCTTTCTTTTGTTGTCTTTTTTTTTTCTTTTCTCTTTTTCATGTTTCTTCAAGATAGGGTCTCGCTCTAGCTGAGGCTGACCTGAAATTCACTATGTAGTCTCAGGCTGACCTCAGACTCACGGTAATCCTCCTACCTCTGCCTCTCTGGTGTTGGGATTAAAGACCTGGGCAACCATGCCTGGCTTGCCTTATTTCTTTTTCTTTATTATTTATTTAAAACTTTTTATTAATAGCTTCCATAATTATAGACCATAAACCATTATGATTCTCTCCCCACCCTCCCTCATATCTCCTCCCCCTCTCAATTAGTCTCTGTTTTGTTTCAGTGTCATCATCTTTTCTTCCAATTATATGTAGGTATTATCAGGCATTGTGGAGTCATGAATATCAAGGCCAGTTTGTGTCTGGAAGTTTGTGTTGTCAGCAGTGCTACCCTTCCTTTAGCTCTTATAATGTTTCCGTCACCTCTTCTGCAGTAGACCCTGAGCCTTGAGAAGTGTGATAGAGATGTCCCCGTGCTGAACACTCCAATGTCACTTCTTCTCAGCACTCTGGTGTCTTTTGAGTTATCCCAGTGGTCATCGCCATCTGAAAGAGAGAAGCTTCTCTAGACAAGAGTGAGAGTAGCATTGTTGTATGGGTATTACAATAAAAAGTGCTTATAAGGCAGCTTGGTGGGCATAATATATGTACTTAGCCAGACAACAGCAGACATTACGCCCCTAGGCTTCATTACCTCCCCCACTATAGGCCTTTTGACTAGGTCTTCAGTACCAGGCATGTATTCCCTCCTGTGGAGTGGGCCTCATGTCCAATTGGAGAGCCATTGTTTTCCCCCACAATAGACTTATGTCTTTGATACAGGGTCTCTGAGCCTAAAGCTCATGCTATTTTCCAGTGGCCAGTGAGCTCCAGCAGTTTTCCTTTCTCTACCCCCTCAAGTCTGGGATTACAGGCATGCCTGTTATGGTGTGTATGTGTGTGTTTAATGTGGGTGCTGGGGGTTAAACTCAGGTCCTCCTTTTTGTATAAGTGCTCTTACCCACTGAACCATCTCCCCAGCCCTCGTTGCCTTTAGAAGTGTCAGAATTGTGTTAAATTGACAATTCAGATATGTATAGTACAAGTGAAGGTTTGTAAATGATCAGTTATCTGTCCATCCTCCTTCAATGCTGTGCTGTTCGCTGCTGCAGACTGTTTCCTGTTGGACAGTTCTCAGGTAATGTGTTTCTCCCCTACATGCCATGGGATTCCCTCAGTTTCTACTTTTGTCCATTCATCAGTTTATCAGTTACATGGATGCTGTACTTAGTTTGCTGACATTAAAGACGTGGCAGTGATTTTCTCCTATGAGGAAAGATAACATCCTTTGCATATGGAATGTTTACATAGCAGGGAACATGAGAGTCTGAGCGTGTTGCCCTTGCTTACCACGTCCTTGAGAAGCTCACAAGGAAGTCACGCTCTCTGGACGTACCTCCAGCCGTCACCATTGCTGTCCACTCCATTCAGCTCATTTTAAATATGACTTTTGACTGCTTTGCATTGGCACGTTTGTCACAGTGTCACTCATGTACATGTCTCTGTAAATGTGAGAAAATTTGTCATCCATCACTGCTCGCTGTGTGAGCCCATGTTATATGGCTACCTTATGGGACAGAACTGAGTTGCTTGAAAAAGTTCTTCTCAGGCTAAACTTTGTGTTTGAAGGGAGAAATGATCAACAACATAGAGAAGAACGTGGCGAGTGCTGCAGACTATGTGGAGCACGCCAAGGAAGAGACTAAGAAAGCCATCAGGTACCAGAGCAAAGCGAGGCGGGTGAGTGTGACCTCTGAGCGCTGAGAGGTTCCTTCTTCACTGGGTTTCCAGTTGCTTCTCAGCCTGTTCATACCAGCCGACTGCAAAGATATGGGATGAATGAAAATGCCTTAAATAAATGTTGCATTTCAAAAGAAAAATAATTACTTTTGCTAAATTTTTATTTAAATTTGTTGGATAAATTACATATAAACCACTTTGTGTTGTAAGTAATTAAAAGCTCAAGTTGGGCAGAGCTTACATTTTACATTTTTTGAGCTGTGTCTGACATCATGGAGGGGTACAAAACTGATAAGATTAGGGTTTCTTCTAAAAATTGTTGGTAACATTTTATGTGAGGAATTGAGGAGTTGCTCTTGTTTATGTAACAAAGTTACTGGTTGGTTTGGAGAAAAATAGATAATTGCTTGAGATATGGTGGGTGGTCCTAGTGTCTTGTAAAGCCCCCAAAGTGGACTCACAAAGGCAGGGTCTCTTCCTTAGATCCATCTCCTCTGAATTTGGTGGTCTCGAGGGAACCCTGTGCAGGTTGATGTTGCTGAAGCAGAATTTCCAACTTGCTCTTCTAATTTAGTATCTTCCCATCATGCCTCTGAAGCTTGAGGGAATTTGGAGTCCCATGCTGTTGTCCACAGAGGTACTTGAGGGAATTTGAAGTTTCATGTTGCTGCCTACAGAGGCACTGAGGATGATGCCAGTGAATTGGAACACCTTTGAGTCTTAGGAGTGCCACACGGACATGGAAACTCATCCAGGAAAGCCGTGAAGCTGCAAGAGCATCGTACCCACAGCAGACAAGAGGCAGTGTCAGGTGTCCCAGTCAGCTCCAGCTTCATGGCTCCAGGCTGGCTTCACTGTATGTTACAGTCCACCTTGTCTTGGTGGAGTCGGTCCACTGTGCTTGTTGAAACCTAGCGCTGTCAGGGTTCAAAGCATTTTGACTGAGGTCTGACCTCATACATTAAGTCACTCTTGGGGAGCTAAAATCTGCCAGCTGGCTTCAGATGTCCTGTAGCAGATTGGATGGTTTTGTTTTCAGTGAAGGGTAGCTTTTAGCGTGGCAACGTGCAGTCAGCATGGTGTAACCGGCCTCTTTCCTTTGACAGAAGAAGTGGATAATTGCCGCTGTGGCCGTGGTGCTCATTGCTGTGCTTGCTCTAATCATTGGCCTATCGGTTGGCAAGTGATGGTGTGCATGATGCTGGGTGCTTGCCTCTCCATCAGGGTGGCAGTAAGTGACTAATCAACTAATTTACTTATTAGCATTTTCAACCAGTCAGCAGTAGTGTTTGCCCAATTTTAATAACTCACTGGCCATAGGGGCCTGCCCCTGGCTGCTTCCCAAAGCTTCCTGTCACATCTAGTGGCGGGCCCATTCACTGAGGGAACTCGGGCAAGGTGGCTGGTCAGCTTTGGGCCACAAGGTGGCGCTCTTGGGCCACCTTTGGTTCCAGAAATCATTGTCCATAGCAGGGAGGGGCGGGGGGAGAAGAGGGGTTTCCCCAAGGCAGGAAGTTACAAGTTATCACAACAGTCAGCAGTAACATTTAGTTACTGCTAAGTTCTTTCCTAGTAACTCTGTTATTAATTGAAGCCTTTGAACTATTTAAAAACTAATATTTAAAGGTTGCAATTTGACTCTTAAATAGTAAAGTTTAGAATAATGGCAACAGCTGAAAATTACTTTGTGAAATATACTAACTGCTTATTTCCCCATGGAACTGAGAGACCGGAACCAGAGCTATAGAAAACAGCAGCAGAATAAACCCTGCCGCCAACTTCCTTCCTGGGCAGCATCTGTTTTGTTTTAAAGCAATTTTTTTACTAAAATGAAAACTGTATATATCAACTTGCCTGCTAATTCTTACAAGATTGTAAGTATTAATGACAGTTTGTTGAAAGTATCATTATTCCCAGTGTGAGTCACACCGTTCCCTGAATTAGCTGATTTCGTGTTTTCCTTGGTTTTCTTGTGCACTACCCTAAGTTCCAGGAGCATGGGGTGTATGAGGTGTGGGTGTCCTGGGCCCCTCCCTCTGCAGTGTTGTTGTTACCCTTGTGGTTGGGTTTGCTGGCACTCAGGGCATCCAGTGGGTGGCAGGTGTCCCCGCTTAGCTTGCTATGTGCTTACTGAGGGGCTCAGACTTGACGATCACTTGGTGCTTAAAAAATAGTAGTGCAGCAAGGAACCTCTGTGCACTCCGCTTCACTCTTGGCTTTGCATCTACAAACTTATGCTGTGAGCAGGAGCAGCGTCTCATGGTCAGTGCACGTTGATCCTCAGCCCGGTAGTGGGAAGGGCTCTCGGCACATTGCATCAGTTGTCAGGAGGTTTGCACTTCTTTCTTGCTGCTTTCCTTGTAGCTCTGCTGAAAAAAAATTGTTAGAGGTGATTTTTCTTTGCTAAAAATAATGGTACTTTTTAATGTTTTTATAATTCTTTCTAAACTACACATTTCCAGTGGCATGTGTGGTCACTGAAATTCCCTGTTTTTTATGGGTGCAGTGTAGTGTTGACGGTCCCTCTGGAAACTGGGGTTCCAGTGTGACCCAGCTAGCCATTTGCTATAGAACTTGCATACAACTAAGAATGAACACAAAGCAGACCAGAGTCCATGGCAATGGCAACTTTGGTATGTGGAGGCAGTGCTCTTGTCTTTAGTAATGTCCTTCATCCTTCAGCAAGTACGTGTTCATGTCTTCCTCTGGGTTCGGGTCAGGGTGCATGCTTCCCTGTGGAACCACCCCAGTCTCCAAAGCCCTGCAGCAGCATGCGAACACGCCCCGTCTCCCACTTGTGATTCCAAGGCACTGCTTCTTCAGCGTCCTTCCCACTGCATTTCATGAAAATGGTTAAGTATTTGACTTTTAGAGTACAGGCATGACACTAGGACTCCTGCACCTCAAACACCATGTGTGCAACTGTTCTGAAAAGCACACGAGACAAGAAGGCATAACTCATGTGCCACAGGGACATGCCAGTAAGAATTAGCCCAGTTACTTGAGGGAACTCAAGGGAGGGAGGTGGCCTATTGGAGAGGTATTCTCTCAGATGTCGGAGATCAGGAGTGGAGAAGTTTTCTCTCAGATGTTGGAGCTCACGAGTGGAGAAGTTTTCTCTTAGATGCCAGAGCTCACGAGTGGAGAAGGGCATCCATATGCTGCGGTCTCAGTTTTCAGAACTCACCTGGAAGGAAACCATGGGCCTGGCCATACACATCTGCTTCCCAGGCTCAATGATGGAAGTTCATTCTTTTTTTTTTTTCAGCACTAGGAATGGAACCCAGGGCCTGGCAATGCTCAGTACGGGCTCTGCTGAGGGGCACCTGTTGGCAGCTAGAGCTCAGAATGAGGGAGGAGGGACCTCTGCATTTGAAAAGTAAAGCTGGTGCTCATGCTGTATCTCTCAGGTCCTGCTTCTTCCTATTCTCCCTCAGACAGGGACCAGCCTGTAGGCAAAGATGGCATAGCTTTCAGTTCCATGAGGTCATGGCAATGGGCCCTGCATCTAGCCATTGGCACTAAAGTCAGTGCTTTGTTGCTTTCTTACATAGCTGCACACTCGGAAGTGTAAAAAGAGGTGGAGTTTTTTTTTTTTTGTCAATAAGAAATAGCCCTAGATAGGGTTTAAAAAGGAATCTTGTACAGCACTTCTGGAGTTCTTACAGTCAGAAGAAAATTGTCTCAACTCCCAGGTTACCAGCAGTTGCTTCCCCTCCAGAGGGAACAGGTTGTCAGTAACATTTGAATTTATTGAACTTGCTGTGCATTAGTTTGGAATAGATGCTTGGAATTTTCTTTCTACTTCCCCATGACCTGTAGGGTTTCTTTCTTAATAGTGGGTGTATGTTTTAAACTGTCCCACGCTACGAAAGTCTTTTGATGGTAAATTACACTGTTAATTTCTTTTCTTTGATGCATTGCAAATTCATGTTTTTCTTTTTCTTACAGAAAATGATGCTCATTCTTATCTGTGTAGTTATCTTTCTTGTGATCCTTGGAATTATCCTAGCAACAACATTGTCATAGCAAACATATCCCGGGAGCTACTTGTCCTTGGAGACTCTGACCACATCTGCATCTAAGTCAACATCCTCTTCTTCCCTGGGTGAATCTCAGACATAGATTCGGTGTTGAGTGCCGGGAAAGCAGAGCAGACAGCCTTGCGCCACGAGAACTCTGGGAGCCGAGTTTGTGTGATGTGACACCTCACATGTTCATTGACTGAATAACACACCTCAAAGATTTCACACTGTGACTCTTGCTTCAGTGGCCTGGAAATAAGAAATGAAACCTGTCAGTGTTACAGTGGGAGCGAAGGTCAGTTAGAGAGTGCTCTATGCCTCGGAGCTGTTAGGCTCCAGGCCCAGGCGTTTTTTCCTCCCCTTCTTTCACCTCACCTGTACTAAGACACTTTTGTACTGTGTTTAATTTGTCTTTATGTCTTGTTTGCAGAAATAATTTTTATATCATAAAGCCATTTTATAAAATATCTGTAATTTTAAATGTCTGTAAATTAGTTGCTTAATATATTAACTTGTTAGTTTACCTTTTTTTTTATATGCTAGATACTGCCTTATACAAGAACTAGGAAGCAAGGACTGTCTCTGTGTGGCTGTGGGCAGGTTGCCATTTTCACAGAAAACACAGCCACATAGCCCTTGGCTTCTAGTGCCTTCTGCTGTCCAGACTCAGGAAGTGTCACCTGATGCCTCCTGGAAGGTCCTAGTGATTGTCCTCTGTTCCAGTACCAAGTGTTTACATTAAAGAGTTCCCAGAAGAGCAAAAGCACGTTTCTGTCTCATCATTTCTGGAAGGCCTTGTGGGGAGATATAATCTTGCATATTTAATAAATTATTCTGCCAAAGCAGTCCTCCTGACCTCTGAGTGTGCTTCTACCTATTTCCATAATAATGTGAGTAGACCCCCTACTGTCTCAGGAGACTTTCCTCCTGGGGAGACATGAGCACATGCCTTCATCCCAGATAGGGCTCAGATGGCAGACCAAAGTACAATTGCAACGATACTAGTTTGGTGAACAAATGAGTTTATTGGGGTTCCTTACAGAGTAGGGAGAGGGGTTATTTACAGGAATGTGGAGTCCCCCCAAATAGCTACTTTGATGGGACTCCCTGTGTCAAAACTACTCCTTGGTTGCTGAGGAGCCCCAGGGTGAGGTCTTACAGAGCATGGGGACCTCAGAGCAGCTGCACTGCCAAGAATTCTCATGCTCTCCTGGGTGATGTCTCCCTATGGCTACTTAGGTGGAATTCACTGTGAGGGGATTATCCCCAAAGATGCTCCTCCCTCAGCCTCGGGGTGAGGGCTTACTTACAGAGCATGGGGACCCAGAGCAGCTGCTGGGTGCTTGCGTTTCTACCCTCTGTATACTCTTATCTTCCCCTGAGGGTATGAGAAGCTTGTGGGGCATTGCATGAAGCTGGCATAGGGGATGCCTGAGGTCTCTTGTGGGGGTCTGATGACACTCACCATGTCTCTCATGAGTTGTTTCAGCTGCTTTTGATAAAGCTGGCAATAGCTTACTGCTTTCAATGCAGAGGAATTTGGCATACAACAGCTACCTATTACTACATGTATGTGTATTTGTGTGTGGGCTTACAGGTAATCTCAGGTGTCATCTCAGGCACTGTCTAAACTTTTTTTTTGGTAGGGTCTTACTCTAGCCCAGGCTGACCTGGAATTTGCTATGTAGTCTCGGGCTGACCTTGAACTCACAGTGACCCTGCTACCTGTGCCTCCTAAGTGCTGGGATTAAAAGCATGCACCACCATGCCTGGCCCAACTTTTATTTGAGACAGGGTCTTTCTGGTCTGGAGCTTGCCAAGTAGGGTAGATTGGCAGGTCAGTGAGCCCTAGGGCTCTGCTTGTCTGTCTTCCCCAGTGCTTGAATTACAAGTGCACACTGCCATGCCTGGCACTTACGTGTGTTCTGGAGGCCAAACTCGGGTCCTCATGCTTGGGAGGCAAGCACTTCACCCACTGAGCCATGTCCCTCACCTGGGAGTTATAGTTGTCCTTTCTCTATGCTTTCCTTAATCCCTTTTCAGAGATGTGGATTGACCCTTACTGAATTCTTCACATGTTGAAAAGTAATGTTTAAAAACCAGATCCTTAGGCATGGTGGCACATGCTGTTAATCCCAGCACATGGCAGAAGTAGGATCACCATGAGTTCTGGACTCACCTCGCCATCTGGGTGAATAGACTTCTGTCTCCCCAAAGTCTCATGACAAGCAGGAAGGCCTCACCTGACTGGAGGGGAGCATGAACACCTGGGAGTGGGCCTGGAAACCTGGCTCAGTGTGGGTTCTCACCCTCAGCCTGGGGACGTGAGGGAGCCACATGTTGACACGGCAGTATGTATGTGCTGGAGGCCTACGCAGGGCAAGTGGCCTGAGGTTCCTACTGTACCTTACCACCTCTGCTTTTTTTTTTTTTTTCAGAAATGCATTTTACTTTTATTTGAAAACAACTTAAAATTTTTAGACAAATGATTTTAGTGTATATAAATTTGATTTTTTTTATACAGAATATAAAGAATTTCCCTCATTCCTCTTCCACGTGAAAGGGACTACAGCACAGGAGGCAGGTAGTCAGTCAGCACTGGGAACAAGATGGAGCCTCCTGTGCGGCAATCGGGACCAAGTGACCTCACACAGTAAAGGGGAAGAGAAAATTCTAGTCAACCAGATTCAAGAAGCAAACATAGCACAGACTGCAGATGAGACCAAGTGAGCAGCTTTAGTTAGGACAGGGCGGGCGGGCGGGCGGGCAGGCTAAGGGATGCTCGTGAGCCACGGTGTGCACACTCACTGCAGCTTAGCAAGGGACAGCTATTTAGAGAGGGGGCTCATAGGGGATTTCTTCACTAAAGCAAATTAACTTCTTGTCAAGAGAAAACAAACAAAAAAGAAAGCAAAGGGAGCCTATGAGTGTTAGCTACCAGGGCAGGTTCTAGCAGCCGCTGCGCAGCATGCTAAGTTAGTTACAACATCGTCACTGGTGCCTAGGAATCAGCAATGGTCACGCTTTGCCTCTTCTCGCCAGGTTTCAGGAATGTCTTATTTTAGATGGAGTATAACTTTTATCTATTATTTCATCCTGTAAAAACATGTGAAGACAACGCTCGTTCTGTGCCAGAGGATGACCAGCGACCTTGTTTATAAACTGTTCCAGTCCTTGCTTCCTCTCCTCAATAAAACTGTCCAGGGAGTGGGGGGACTACAACCTTGCTTTCTCTTTCCAGTTCACTTCGAAGCCACTCAAAGTCACTGTATCTTCTTCTAACAGTGGACTCCTTCAGCTTGAAGATAAGAAGGTTTGTCTTGACCCTGATCTCGTAGGTGGTGAAGCGGCCCCGGCCGACCCCTACGGTCTGTGGGTTGCTCACGTCGATCTCCAAGAAGTTGCTGGGCGGCCCTTAGGCGTCGTTCAGGTTCTGCGGCTTGGTGATCAGCCTCCGGGTGTCCGCTACGGTCTCCGCCATGTCGCTCCCCCCACCTCTGCTCTTTAATAAGAATGGTCCCAAAGCATTTATTGCCTTCTGGTAAAGAACATCTTGAACTGATGTGCCCACAACAAATGCCCCTAAGCTACATCCCCTGTTGCAGTTCTGGCTTTCTTGGTCGCTTCTGTCTGCTCTGTCCACTTTCATCTAGCTGCCTTCTGGGCTTCGAGGATGAAATCCTCCTGCTCAAGGGTCATCAGAGCCCAGGGCTTAGCCTTTCACCAGCATGTTCCATTGTTCCTGGCAACCCTTGAACCATTCCTATATTTTACAAGACTCTGAAGATGAGCCTGATGTCTGGCCTCCACCTGAGCTGAGGTACTGCATGCCATTCTGTACCTCTTCTTTGTTTTCTCAGTGCTTTAAAGAGGAGTAATTCACCATAAATTTATCCATTATAACTTGTCATTTTTATCATTTTTGATAAAATATAAATGATAGGGTTATGAGCCATCTCAGGACGTTTCTGTCACCCTAGAAAGTCTTCCATGACCCTCTGTGGTTAATTCCCGACCCTCAGTTATACTTAGCAGCCACTTCCAATGCTTTCTTTCCATAAAGCCGTCTATTCTGGATGCTTTACGGAGTGGTGTCACATTCAGGGCAGGTTTCTGTCACTTGCACTCCTGCTAGTGAGGTCTGTCCGCATGTGACTGTTTGGCACTTGATTCCTTTATCCTATTGAGTTGCCCTGCCCTGTGTTAGGGATCGGACTTTTATCAATCACCAAGGATGGGCTCTCGGAGTTCTTCGAGCTTGGTTTTGGGAATGCTACTGTTACGTGCCCCTTCAGGCCTTAGGAACATGGGCACTGCCTCTTCCTGCTGTCTTGGGAGCCAGCATCCCTTAACTACCTTCTTACAGGCAGGTAGAGAAGGGTCAGGAATAGCCCTAGGGATCAGGGGTAGACAGCTCAGTCAGCAGTGGGGTCACTGGTAGGAGGAAACGAGAGGAAACTGTGTTTGCTGGCAAGCTGATCAACAGGTGTGCTTTGGAAGTGATAGCACGTGGGGCCCGTTAGACATAATATGGTAGAGATTTTAAGAAAACTGTGTTGTCCTGAGGCTGCTCTCCCCAAGCCCCCATCCTGTGCCGAGCAGTCCCTATTCTGTTATGTAAACATTTCATACTTCAAGCTGAGAGAATGTGTGCTGAGAAAACCTTGATGAATGGGAAACTCATACAGTCAAAAGCTCAGTGGGTCTGGCACGAGCTTCACTGGGCTTCCCAAGATGAGCCTGGAAAGGCTTGCAGTTCTGGCCCTAGCCCTGGCTGTGCCCTGGAGGAGGTAGCCCAGTATGTGGGGGTGCCAGGCTGAGCAGGTCCATCTCTGCTCCTGCCCTGTACTCCAGAACTTGAGGATGAAGGACAGGCAGTGAGAGCAACCTGGGGCCCTGACCAGTCTCAGCCACACGAGTCACCATCTGTAAAAATTTAAATCCACCAGAACTTGAGGCTGGAGGAATTTCGAGTATTCTCCTCCATCTGCATGTAATAAATCTGATTTCTCCAACCTCTCCGAGTGGTGCTTGGTTTTCTCCCTAACCCAAGGCTCGAACCCAAATTTCTGCAACAACACAAGTGAAGAAATTGAGGCAGTGGTTGAATGAATTTGTATGGGCAGAGCTGTGGAGAAGAGCTGTAGTTCAGAAATGTCAGCTTGGAGATGGCACTTAAAACAGTAGGCCCAGACTTCGTCTCCTAGGGACAATGCTTATGGAGAAGTGCCCACGACCCAGAATCAAGCTGCTGCTAAGACAGCAGTTTGCAAAAGGAGCAGGCACTCAGCCAGAGGCTAGAGGATTGGCGGCGGGAGGTGGAGGGTAGATGCTTTCCTAACATGCACAAGGCCCTGGCTTCCTTCCTTCCTTCCATATCTGGAGCAGGGTGGGCCCAGCCATGTACAGAGGACTAAAGAGAGGGAGAAAGGGAACGAGAGATCAAGGAGAAGTGGGCTGTTACCTAGGAAGGCCAGGAAATAGGCCAATAGGTCTGATAACATGGACAGTGCTTGGGCATTGACAGGTATGGAATAGAGAGTGCTCAGGACAGAGGTCAGAGGAAGGTGGAGAGTGCTGGCTTTGTCCTTGAGGATCAGTCAGTTTACTTGTGACACTTGTGACAAAGAGTAGCTTATGAAAGAAAAGGATTTATTTTGGCTTACAGTCTCAGACCCATCCTGGTGGGAACGTGTGGCAGCAGGACCAGGAAGTCACGGTGCATCGGCTGTCAGGAAGCAGAGAGCTGAGAGCTGGCACTCAGCTCACTTTCACCTTCTGTTCAGGACACTGGCCCAGAGCACGGTGCTGCTGGCAGTGAAAGGTGACCCCTGGCACCTGCACTAACCCAGCCTGGATCCTCCCCACAATCAAGTCCTGAGACTCCCTTCCTAGTCTCTAGGTCCTGTCTATAAACCATAGTACCTTGTGTAAAACAAAAAGATCTCTAAATGACAATAAAACCCACCAGCAAAAGCAAAACTCCTTCTCTCCAGGGATGCCACCTCCAGAAGTGCCTCCTGTGAAGTTCTAGGAAAGGCTGAGTGGACTGACAGATCCCCTGTGGAGATGGACTGCTGCAAATGGGCCAAATTACCTTGAGCTGCTTCAGCTCCTTAATAGCCATTGTTGCCAACCTGTGTCTGTTAACATCCTGGTGACAATCATTTTTATCAGGTGTAATACTTTTTGGAATATACCATCAGACCACCAGCCTCCACCAACTCAAGGGCTAAGAATGTCATCAGATAACATTTGTAGCCTATGGTGACGATTCCCCCACTTTCCTGTAACCCAATTACCTGATGGTCAGCCAATATGTTTGAAAAGTGCTTTGATATTTGACTTGCTTTTGTTTTGTAACTATAAACCTTCATGAAATTGCTAACATATTGGAATACGGAATTGGGATAATCTAAATCTGTGTTCCCAGGCCATGGTGACTCATATTTGGCTCCAGAATAAACGACCTCTTATTTCCTTTGAGGTGAGAGCTGTGACAGTTGCGGTGCTTGAACATGGGGCCCTAGGGACAAGCCACTTACACTCGGAATGCACCTGGTCAGAGCCAGGTACCAGCATGGGCGCTTTGTGCCCAACTGTTGGATGTTGTCTCCTTAAATGCTTGTTGATGAGTTCATTATGGGGCTTGAACCTCACTTGATTTGGTCGATGGTCCATTTGTTTATTCTTAGCTGGTGTGTAGCAGATTTCCTTGGAATTGAAGAGAGAAAGGAGGCTCTGGGGATTCAGGATGTTAGGTAGAAACAAACACCCCTTCCTGGGTGGCAGGCGGTGCAGGAAGGAAATTCCAGAGACTCTGGAAGTCAACAAGTCTGGGAAAGGGTTGTACGACCCTGTCTTAGAGCTTATGAGAAGCAGAAACAACTACTTGGAGATAAGAGATTCTCTGATGGAGCTGCCTGCAAGGTCACTGTGCTGGAGCCTCTCCAACTGAATGTGTGAGAGAGAGACTCCAATGGAGCTGCTGACAAGTGGAAGTGGTGCCGTGTGCTTCAGAGGTGCGGCTTCCGTGAGTCCTCACCTGTGCAGGGGTGGGCTTTCTGGTGATTCAGCTGCCCTGGAGTTGAAGCAGCTATAGGGAGGTGTAATCAACCCCTCAACCTGCTCTGTAATTAACCCAATAAACTCATTGGTCCACCTCACTGGTTTTGGTGTAATCATCCTTTGGTGTGTCATTTTTGCCCTATCTGGGGAGAAGACGTTTGCTTGCATCATGCCAGGAAAAGTCTTTTCTGAGACAGTTGCTTTTAGGATCATTTATTTATTTTTGTTGGGTACCTTCTTTTTGTTTTGCTTTCAAAGTATTTGTTTTAAGATATCTGTTGCAATCA